>APFE030611137.1:0-10313 GCA_000404065.3 Pinus taeda | reverse complement strand
TAGGCAGGGGCACAGCTTGAGTTGTGTCTGAAACAAGAGTGTTCGGCACAGAAACAACTTCAATGGCATTGACAAATGAAAAGGAATTATTGGAGGGAATAAATGTCAGGACCAATGTTTGTTCATTTACATTGATTGTTAAAGGTTATTCTTCAAAAGCTTATGGGATGAGAATGTATCAAGTTTTCTAGGCATATAGATTATTGACGTAGATTTTCGTGTCCTTTATTTCTTCCAGGTTCTGGGCTTGGACATTTGTGCAGGCACAATGGTTGGAAATTAGGAATCTTTGGAGGCCAGAAGAGAAGAGTTACCACTGGTGGGCTAAGCAAGAATAGTTCCTTGGCACCACTGAAAATTTGCATTTGCATAATATAGTAGTGCCAAAGCAATTTGTTACACAATTTGTTCAACAAACTGAAGGTGGATGGAAGAGGACCTGTGAAATGATTGTTTCTACCATAAATTACATAAATATTAGCCGTTAGTTCTATCTCAGAAAAAAAATAGCCACCAGCCCTATATCAGAAGGAAAGCTGTCAGAAAAAAGGTTTTTGGATATCAAGAGCACTGACATATTTTTCACATTCATAATTTCAAAAGAGATTAAGCCTTCGTTGCAGAGTTGTATTTGTTGACAACCAAACTTTCCATCATATGTACTGGGTGGGGGCCATCCTTACTGTTCTAAGGACTGATTTATTCACAAATGTCTCGGGTAGTATTTGAAATATTTGGGTCTGTAAGCTCATTCCATGATAGTATGTCAGTAGGAAGGATATTAGAGAACTGATTTTGGAAAAGATACAACTTACACAATTTTTTCAGCGAACCGAAAGTGGTCGGAAGAGGAATTATGAAATGATTGTTGCTACCATCAATTATAAAAAGATTAGCCACCATACCTATATTAGAAAAAAATATTAGCCACCAACCCTATATCATAAGGCAAGGTGATGGAAAAACGGCTACCGGATATCAAGTCTTTCCATATACCTGAAGTTTGGCTCGTAAGTACAGGGACAGGGACTTCAAATGAAAGGTCGAATCGCTGTGATTGAGAATAATTACGATTATGGTTAATGAGGCATAAAAACACATTCTAAATGGTAGTTTAGAAAGGCCACATGATTCGTGAAAAGGCACCACAATATTTATAGGTTTAATGGGTACCATTGGCCGAGCTACCCAAGATAGCTCCAAATCAACAAGGCATGGATGTTTTTCGTGGAATAAATAAGGCAATAATTCATCCAGAGCCTTAATGGAATTATAAGTTGTTAGGTTTTCCGATTATGAAACCACAAAGATTGGCCATCCTACACCAAAAGGAACTCATTTCAACTTTACCCAGACTGATGACCCGACAAATATCGATGAGAATCACCAACCAAAAAAAAAAAATCAAAAGAGTTGCATCGTACCATCCAACTTAGCGAACCAAAGTCTAGAATTCAAGGCTCGGGCTACCCCTTCTTACATGAGCAGAGAAAGGTTTTGCCGATTCAAATGAGTTATATCTTTCCTGAAAATTCCCTATCCTAGAAGAAACTTGAAATGCTAGGCCTAACTTGAAATCGAATATATTTTTCACAGATGAAGCAAAGACACGAGATAAAAGTCCATAATGTCATTACAAATCAAACTTGAATGTTCTGTTTGGACATTATGAAACCACAGACACTCCTCATCCTACATTAAATGAGAACTCGTATCATTTTATCAAGACAGATGACAAAAGACTCATAATCAGTGAGAACCCTAACAAACAAAGAGCATCAATCCTTTTGAGTTTATTACCAGAAGAGAAAGAATACCAGAATGCAACGGAGAGATGTACAACTACAGGCCTAAGCTTTCAACGTCACCTACTTATACTGCCCAAACAACATATCCATGACTCCCTTGTTGAACCGACCCATGCTCTTCATGTGTTGTCAAGCTGCTTTGTCGTCGGTGACGAACCCCTTCTCCTTCACCTTTACCAAGAGGTGCCGCATCTCATAAGCCTTCTGTGCCTTCAAGTAGGAATCAACCAAAGCGACATAAGTAGCAACATTGGGCTTCCACCCATAGCCCAACATCTCAAGCGTATATTTTCCTGCCTCCTGAAGCATTCCACCCTGGCACGGCCCTTGAATGAGAACAGAGTAACTATACTAATTGGGCAAGATCGTTTGATCGTTTGATAAGATCTGTGCAGGAGAAATGTTTGTCAGTCGTGCAAGAGCTCTATTTATGGATGAAATTTCAACCGGATTGGACAGTGCTACGACTTTCTAGATCATCAAGTGTTTTCGCCAAATTATCCATCTCTTGGATGCGACATTGTTGATCTCTCTTCTGCAGCCTGCCCCTGAAACATATGAATTATTTGATGACATCATCTTAATTTCTGAAGGAGAGGTGGTTTATCAAGGACCTCGAGAATCTGTTCTTGATTTCTTCGAGTCCATGGCCTTCAAGTGCCAGAAAGAAAAGGGGTTGCTGATTCTTACACGAAGTAAGTATAATTTCTAATAGAGTTATGTTTTGTCGTGTGGATTGAGAGTGGTAGTTACAAACTAACATCTATATCTCAAAACAGAAATATTTACAACATCTTCACGGATATGATTGTTGTGGAGCTTGATAACTTTGTGAGCTACGACTTATCAGGGTTCCTTTCTATCTATTTACAACATTAGTGATTAAATGGATTGATTAAATTTGTGTTGCAAATACCCCTCGTTAGATTTCACTTCTTAATTGCGTTTGCGCTGGAGCTACAAGTTCTGAGTAAATACTCTAGCCGTCAAATAGATACCAAAAGGAACCTGTAGATTGGAATTTGTAGTGTTAGCAAAGATGCCTTCATTGGTGGCAATTTACATATATGAGGAGGGGGTATCTGCAGTGAAGATTCGTCCACCCACTGTTGTGTTACTCTTTGATCCACAATCTATAAGGTAGTTATCCTGTGAAGTTGAAACCCCATTCTGATAAAATGACAATAAAAACAACACACAAATGCACACAATGACTGCCATTTCCTTCCCTTCTTTCTCTGCGGCCCAATTGTGTGGTTCTCTCTTTTCTCTGCACCCAAATTATAGGATTCTCTTTTTGTCGCTTTCTTCCTCTGCACCTCTAGTCAATTCCAAGAGCCTATAACTCTACCCAGATTTCCACCCTGACCATTGAACTGATGCCGTCACCCCCTGACCAAGCTGGGAGAGGACCTCCTTCTTTAGAATATAGAAAGATGGAATTCAGTTCACCTCTATTCTAGAGAATAATTTGGAGATTGCCATGAAACTGCAGGTTCCTAAATATGTCAAGAACAGAGTTATAGAAATACAAGACCACTATTGTGAGATTTGTCCATTATAACCAGCGCATATAACCACTACCTACAGTGTCAACACTGCTCTTCTAACTTTCTACCACATCAACAAATGGCCATTACATCAAGTCCTCGAATGATGGCTGTGCAAATGAAAGCAGAGTAGGACTGCAATTAATTTTTCATGGGCTAAAAGCAATGTATGCATACAATAAATATTGATATGTTTAAAAACAGTATGCAAATCAGAATGAATGTAAGAACCAGCATGAAAAAGGTTTTGTAGCCCTGAATTTATGGAAAAGTATTTTTGGAAGACTCACGTGGTTTTGAAGCTTTCTAAGTCTACTCAGAATTCTTTTCGGCCCAAAACTTTCAATGTGAGATGACATCAGAAAAAATGGAACCTTATCTCTCAGTAAGCGATTTTGAAGCTAAGAAGCTTGTATCAGGATCCCAAAGTCTCCCAAGGGTGTCATTGTCAGGGGTAATCAATGGTCCTCCCATATTAAGTCTGTAAATTGTTTCAAAAGCATGCTCAGATAGACCACTATAAGTATTAGGCAGGGGCACAGCTTGAGATGTGTCTGAAACAAGAGTGTTCAGCACAAAAACAACTTCAATGGCATTGACAAACGCAAAGTAATTATTGGAGGGAATAAATGTCAGGACCAATGTTTGTTCATTTACATGGATGAGATATTCCTTCATCACAATTGAACTATTATGGATTTGGAAATTGTACAATAGACCAGAGTCTTGGGTGGCTACTGAAAATATGGCACTTGTAAGAATGTACATTTGATAAGAGAATGGAAAGAAATGTAAACGTACCCATTGTCTGCCCTGGTACCCAATAATGAAGGTATAGGATGACTTCTGAGTAAATACTCTAGCTGTCAAATAGATACCAGAAGGAACCTGTAGATTGGAATTTGTAGTGTTAGCAAAGATGCCTTCATTGGTGGCAATTGACATATATGAGGAGGGGGTATTTGCAGTGAAGATTCGTCCACCCAGTGTTGTGTTACTTTTTGATCCAAAGTCTATAACGTAGTTATCGTGTGAAGTTGAAACCCCATTCTGATAAAATGACAATAAAAACAATACACAAATGGACACAATGACTGCCATTTCCTTCACTTCTTTCTCTGCAGCCCAATTGTGTGGTTCTCCCTTTTCTGTGCACCCAAATTATAGGATTCTCTTTGTGTCTCTTTCTTCCTCTACACCTCCAGGCAATTCCAAGAGCCTATAACTCTGCCCAGATTTCCACCCTGACCACTGATGCCGTTATAGGACCTCCTTCTTTAGAATATAGAAAGATGGACTTCAGTTCACCTCTATTCTAGAGAATAATTTAGAGATTGCCATGAAACTGTAGGTTCCTAAATATGTCAAGAACAGAGTTATAGAAATACTAATTGGCTCTCTAATGCACCAATGTTCTTGGATCATATGCCCATTTTGTATGGAATGTTTACTAAGTGGTTCCAGTTAATGGGGCATTGATTTGAGTGTTCAATATATTCTTATTCTTTATCAAAGTATTTCTTTGCTCTATTTGCTTTCTTCAATTTATGCCTTAAGGCGTTTCCTTTGCAACATTTGGTGCAAATGATAGTTTATATAATTTTAAATTTATTATTCTATTATATCTAATTCCCGATTCTTTCTTAATAGTATGGTAATGTTTACTTCAATGTTTGTGGTTTTGTTGATTAGTATATATATATTATAAAAAAAGAATATTATTATATGAATAATTTAATATATCTTGGTTTTCTTTTGATTTATATATTAAAAATTGATTATAAATTTATTTATATGATATGTATTATATAATTTATGTTGTATTTATTTAATTAGATTCTTTCCTTTTTGAATTTTCTTGAGTCTTTTATTTTTATTTTTTTGACTTTAAATTATATTTTTAAGTTGATTTAGCATTATAATATTTAATTATTTTTCTTAATTTTTAAGTTTGTTATTCATTTTTATTAATTTTATTTAAAATTTATACATTATTAGATTTATTTAAGGATTATTTGTTATAGTGATTATAAAACATAGTAATGGTAAAACTATGTGATATTTAATTTTCTTTTTAAAAGAAATAAAATAATTTTAATAATTTTTCATCGATTATACCTTAACATTACTATCTTATTATTGTTAATATTCTAATATATAGTAAAACTCGAAATCTAAAATCTCAGGTATGGGACAAATTAGAAGTCTCACTTTTAAGGTCATAATATCCTCTTATATAATTACATAATTAGTAAGGCTAAAATGAGTAAGGCTCACTTTTAAGGTGATAATATCCTTATATAATTACATAATTAGTAAAACTCAAAATCTAAAATCTCAAGAATGGAATTCGGCTAACTTTTAAGGCGATAGCAATTTAGGCCGTAGCTAAGTATCCTCTTGAATTAAAAAAGGGACCGAGAAACCCAAAAATAAAAATGAAAGCCATTCATCTAACAAATCAATCTATGTGAATCGCTTCAACCTAAAACTCTAGTAGTAGAGCTCCTTGGAAACACTCGAGATTGTTTATCCAAAATGCTATCAAAATTCAGTTAACAAATGGTAATCATAACAGAGAGTTGCGTCTCTTTGCACTTGAGTGGTGTGAACTACATATTTTCTGGCACTAACGCATTCATTTTCATCCGTCTTGGTAACCCTCAGCTTCCCTTGTCCATTCATCTTCGTAGACCATGGCCGAGGCGAGCAACAGGCTAGGGTTTTGGAATGTGGAGGACATCAGCAGCGACCAGATAAACACATTCTGGAAATCAGTGGCGCGCATTCGATCAGGATTACGACTGTTTGTATTCAAAACCCTACCGATAGAGCTTGTGGCCATGCTAGAAAAATTGACATCATTAGGATGGTGTGACACAGAGGGACCCCTAATCTCCCCCGGACTTATGAACTCGTGCACTGAAATGTATGAGAAGTTCATTAAAATGTGCAACCAAATTAAAGATAGCGAGCATCCAGACATAATAATGATAATAAAACCAGACGCCATCCAGGGCAATGTGCTTCCTAAGGTAATTCCCTATATTCTCATAGACAAATCAATATTGCCCAAGAAACCCTCCAACAGAGACCTGCAATCCGATCTTCTGAGCATAACAACACTTGCTCGCAGAGACGCCGGTCGTCCCATCAACAGAAACATAAACTCCCACGCTTCCGAATACGCTTTGAAGAATTTAAGTCATCCTGAGGTCTTGATGCGCGAGCGTTCTCGCTCCCTCGCCCGAACCCCTACCCCTAACCCTAACCCTACATATTCGTGTGTTAATCCACCTCGAAAGTCCACAACCCCAGCCTCGACGCCGGTATTATACAAACCGAAAATGATTCCAGACTCATCGGCGGTAAACAACAAACCGAAAATGACGCAATTGCCGTATTCCCCTCATCACACGTTCCGCCGTGATCTGCAGCGTCCCCTGTCGGGTCAGAAAATGAATGCACAATGTACAGCCCGCCGGTTTTCTCCGATGCCGCCTTGTACTACGTCCCGACCTCCCCTTGTTCCTTGTTCTACTTCACGACGACCTCCCCCTATTCCTTGTTCTACTTCACGACGACCTCCCCCTAGTTCTTCTACTCCACGACTTCCCCCTAGTTCTTCTACTCCTCGACAGCCTCTTACCCAGAGCCGAACCAAAACGCCCACGCCCACATCCACACCCACACCCAGGCCCATTTGGCGTTAACGACACCCCTATTTGGTGTAACTGGAGTACCCCTGAATGATTTTGTTCAAAATCAAAGTCTAAAATATACTTAACTTCGTTTTATAATTTTAGACTTACACTTAACCTCGTTTTATAATTTAAAAAAAAATCTTTTTTATAAATCACATCAATGATTTACAACTAAGAAACCATCGAAATACCAAATTGTATATTTTTAAAATAATATTATTATTCAATTTTAAAAAATTAATTAGGGGTACAATTTATTAGGAATAGTATGAGTTTAATTTTTCGGAATAAATTATAAATTTTTTATAAAAAATAAATTATTAACCAATATTGAATTTAAATATTCTAAAATAAATTAATAAATTAATTAATTATATTTTATATTTATAAAAAAAAATTAAAAATTATATATTTTAATTATAATATAATTTATTTTATTATTAATAATAAATATATTTGATGCACTACATATATTAAAGCATCATATTGCATACATAAATAAATAAATTGAGGTATTGAATGTAAAGAACATCAATGAGTGAAATGTATAGTGCCCATGTGCTTATATATCAAAAAAGCATCCCAAGGTGTTCCTTTAAAGGAATCACATTGAGGCATACAAAAAATATCATAGTCCTAGTGCTTTTTTGCAGTGTCAATGTCTATTGTTTGTATAAACTCACAAGTGCATTAGAGATATAAATGTACCAAGGTTGTTAATTTTAATAATTAATGCACTAGGACTAGAAATAATAATGGTTAACCATGTTTCAATGTCAAGTTGTGATAAAGATTGTATCAATATGAAAATCAACCATGGTCAAGCATGATCAACCATGGTTCAATGTTGCATTGTAACAAAGATTGTCTGAATATGAAAATCAACCATGGTGAGCCATAATCAACATGGTCAACCATGTTTATTTTACAATTTATAATATTTATCATAGAGTTTATATACCTTGTTTATAATATTTATCTTAGGGTTTATCATATGATTTTCTCATATGAAAATTAATCATGGTCAACCATGGTCTATCATAGTCAATCATTGCCAATAATGGTCAAACATGATTGACCATGGTCATTTATGGTAAATCACGGTTAACCATGGTCAACAACAGTCTAATGTTACATTATGAGAAAGATTGTTTCAATATGAAAATTGACCATGGTCAACCATGGTTAATAGTGGTTCAACGTTGTATTGTGACAAAGATTGCCTTAATATGAAAATCAAACATTGTCAATTATGCTTAATCATGGTCAACATTAAAAAAGAAACTAGCATAATTGAACAAAAACATTTTGTTTGTAAATCCCTTCCAATCAAGAGATAAAAGGCTATTGATCTCACACATGGATCCTCCCTTCTTCAATTTTTTTTATGCGCCAAGAGCGCGTAACCTTATTGTAGACCCTCCTTAGAAAGGAGATGTGATTGAGTATTTTGCTTTGTGTAAATGTGACAAACAATTATGTAATCAAAATGTTGTTCCAAATGTAATGATAGTTCATTATGTTTGGAGGTGAAAAAATGTGTCAAACAAATTGGCATAGGCTTATGCCTTATGGTGTGGTTATTCCATTGTTAAAGTGGAAGGTATTAGATCTTTATGAGTTATTGTGTGGTCATTTCATTGTTAAAGGGGAAGGTATTACATCCTTAAATGTGTCTAGAGACTCGATGTTGGTCATTATGACAATTTTAGCTCAAAGTGAATAGTTAAATAAGACTTTTCTATATTTGATAAAGACCCAATTTTATTGTTGATCTCTAATTAGTAAATTTTTCAATAGAAAAAGCTTTAGTTCAATCTCGGTGGAATCATTAACAAGTGAATTTTAATGGATAACTCCACTATGAGTTAATTAACAAATATATGAAGGCCATGGTTTGGGAAGGAGAAAGAAAATACCTTCTAGCAGAGGTTATAATAGAGGTTTTTAGTGTTATAAATTGGCATAAAATTTCGAAAAAAACATCTGTTGAAACATTTGCTTGTGATACTGGATGTTTTAGCAATTACCATGATTGAAAAAATCTAGGCACCTTGAAGCTCTAGTGGACGTTTTTTTGCGGTGCACTTCATGGAACAAGGAGCATTGATGTGCTACATATATAAAAGCACCGAACCGCATACATAAATAAAAACGCTGAGGAGTTGAATGCAAAGAACATCAATGCTTGAAATGTATACTGCACCTGTGCTTATATATCAAAAACATCCCAAGGCGTTTCTTTAAAGGAAGGACATTGAGGCATGCAAAAAATATTATAGTCCGAGTGCTTTTATTTAAACTCGTAGTGTCAATGTGTATTTTTTGTATAAACGCACCAATGTGTTATAGATATAAAAGGACAGAGGTTGTTAATTTTAATAATTATGCACTAGGGCTAGAAATAATGTGGTCAACCATGTTCCAATGTCACATTGTGATAAATATTGTATCAATATGGAAATCAACCATGCTCAAGCATGATCAACCATGGTGCAATGTGCATTGTGACAAATATTATCTCAATATGAAAATCAATCATGGTTAACCATTGCCAACCATGGTCTAACGTAGCATTTTCACAAAGATTGTATGAATATGAAAATCAACCATGGTCGCCCATGGTCAACATGGTCAAGCATGTTTATTTTACCTTTCATAATATTTATCATAGGGTTTATATAGCTTGTTTATAATATATATTTTAGGGTTTATCATAGGATTTTCTCATATGATTACCAATCATGGTCAACCATGGTCTATCATAGTCAATCATTGTCAATATTGGTGAAACGTGATCGACCATGGTCATTTATGGTAAATCATGGTTAACCATGGTCAATAATGGTCTAATGTCACATCGTGAGAAAGTTTGTCTTAATATGAAAATTGACCATGGTCAACCATCAAGCATTATCAATCTTAAAATCAAGCATTATCAATCTTTATCAAGCATTATATCAATAATATAATAAATATTGATATCATTATCAATCTTAAAATCAAGCATTATCAATCTTTGGTTAATGATATCAATATTTATTATATTATTGATAACATCAATAATTTTTTCCAATAAAAAAAACGAAATTTCTATTAAGGCAATAAAAACTTACATTTGTAGATGCATTTAGGCATTCAAAATATTGTATGTCCATAAGGAAACATATAGTAATCCATCTATGGGTTGATCGTAGAAGTGAAACGTACTGAAACCCAAAAATACAAAAAGAGCCATGACCAGATCCCGA
>APFE030611135.1:10421-54709 GCA_000404065.3 Pinus taeda | reverse complement strand
TACACTAGGTACATCTATCACTTGTTCTTATTTTATCAGCCCGATGCTTTCCCTGTTCCTCTCAAGAAGCTAAATGCCTAGAGAAACCCAAGGACTGTACTGTTTTGGTCTTCAGTCTTTCATCATGTATCTTTTTCACCTTACACCTACTTTGAATTCATAGACCTTTTTATCCATCCAGCTATGACCTTGTTATTGGGTGTCCCTCCTCCTAGATTGACAAATGAGATGCAAAGGATTCTTCAACTCTCAAAGGTCTACAACATTGGTGATTGGTACTTTTACCAACACCATACAGTAATAAGAATATATGGCTATGAGTTGAACCCTTATAGGCTGCCAAGATATGTCCCTATGAGGCTTTTTGCCTTAGATTATTTTAGGCAGTTTGGAAATGCAGACTTTGTCCATTTCCAAAGTAAAAACAAGAAGGTGCAACTAAAAGTAAGGAACTAGCTAGGCCCATTTATATACAACAAAAGGGAGGAAGCATGGAAGGAAGCAGATTTGATCCTAGAGACCCTCAAATTGCAAACCAGTTTCAAATGGGTGCCTTATGACCCTAATCATTTCATTTTCCTCAGGAGGGTAAAATACAAATTGGGTGGCTATGCTCACGTGAGACTGCCTCATATTGAGAAATATGCCAATTCATTAAGCTGGAAAGAGGGCACTCTAGAAGAGCCAATGGGTAGAGAGCAAATGCTACAAAGAGAAACAAAGAATATTGAGAAAGAGGCTGACTTGGAAACTTGTGGGCAGGTTTCCTCTTCCTATCAAAGGCAACTTGGAGCAGCTACCTCATCCTCTACAGCCCAGCAGCAAGCAGCCGGAACTGTTCAACAGGAATCAAGCAAGGATAAAGGGAAGTAGATGGAGCAGGAACAACCACCTCCTATAGCAGAAAAACAAGCAGAAAAGAAAGTAGAACAGCAAGAAATAGGGCAAAAAGAGGGGCAGCCAATACAGCAAGAACAAATAGCTGAAGCCCCAATATCCACTGAGAAACAGGCTCAAGAGAGTGTGCCTCCTAGGCAAGAAAAGAAAGTGGCCTCAGTGCTGCAAACTCCACAGAAAGAAGAAAAGGGAAAGAAGAGGGATATAGAGCAGGAGACTCCCCTCACCACATCCACAAATCAAGGGGAGAAAAGGTAGAGAATGAATCCCCTCTCTGAGGAAGAAATGCCTATTGGGCAATCATTGGGCATGGGCCCACCGAGCATGGAGGCATCTGCCAGTTCCTTTCAGGCAGAACAAGAAAGAACCCTTGGAGGAGAGGTCAGCTCCTCAAGTCAGCAAAGGAGAGCTGAGACAGACATCAAGCAACAATTCATCGACATTAAAAGGAGAAATGAGCCACTCAAGCTCCAGATCTACAACCAATTGCTTAAGATGGCCCCTACCAATCAGCAGAGGCTTATGTCAGCCTACGACATAACAGAAGGGAAAATGACCATGAGTCATTTCATGCCAACCATGCTGCAGCCACAGTCAGTTGCAAACTATATAAGAACCAACCTTGAGGTTCTTGCCAAGGACATCCACCCTATGGACCAAATAAAACTTCAAAAGCAAACGGGTGAGATGGTATATTCAACACTGGCAGATAAAACCTTATTGGCAAATATGTTGGAAAACAGCCTGAACAATACAGCTACCCAACTTGAGTTGGAGAAGGCATCCTCTCAGGCCAAAGACAACAGGATCAGGTCTTTGGAGGATATAATCATAGAGCTGGGGCATGACCCAAAGGATCCAAAAGCTATACAAATGCTGCTGAAAATAAGAGATGCAGACCTTGCAGCTCTAAGAAATATGACTAAAATCCCAGCAACCCTTCACCCTCAAACAGAAGAGGTTGCCCAGCAAAGACAGGACCAGGATGTAGCAACATTGTTGGTAGGACTGCACAAGCAGCTAGTGCAAACACAAGGGAAGCTGGAAGAGAGAGAGGCTGCATTGCAGGTAGCCCTACAGCAGAAAGAAGGAGGTCAAACTTCTCAACCCCCTCCAGTGATCATAAACCTTGAGGAGCTCCCATAGACTACTGCTCCTTCCACAGGGCAAACAACTCCATCAACATCAGCACCAGCACCAACCTCAGAGCAGGCTCCGAGCCTTGATATGCAGAAGTTGATGAGTGAAATCAAGATCCTAGAAGCCTAGATGACAGAGCTAAATGAAGCCAAGGAGAATTTAGCTAAGCTAAATGAAAAATATGACAAATCCAAGCAGAATGTAGCTGAAAAAGGGAGAGAAATAAAAGCTCTCAAAGAGAAGATAAAGGAGCTGGAGAAAGAGCTCACCCTTAACAAAGTGGTGGCTGAGGTCAAGACAGTTTTGTGGACCAACATTGGCCAATCAATAACAGATCAGTGGCAGTATATTGAGACTATCCATGAGAAAATGGAGCTCATAGGCAAAGCACAGAAGGAAGTCCATAGAGCAAGGGCATCTCTAGGTAGTATGCCTAAGATAGCCAACACAATGTTCAACGTTCTTAATAACCGCACAGGTCCTCAGCTGGCAGCACTAGGAATCTCCAACAGAACTGAAACCATCCAGCTGATAAAGAGGATCCTCACATTGAAAAGCCTGGTACAAACATTGGATAGAAGAAGCCAGGACATGCAAACAGAAGTCAACAGATTCATGGATAAGTTTGCAGCATTACAGGGCAGAGGTCTTCCTGGCTTGCTGAACAACGCAGGGAGACTACTATCACATGAGAATTATGCAAAAAGGGTGAACACATTTGCCACCAATCAGATCACTCAAGGATCAAGTACTTCAGAGGTAACAGGGCCAGCATCTGGGCAAAGTCTCTATGAAAGAGTAGAGAACTTATTTTTTATTATGAATGAGATCAGACATTTGTTTGAAGTGCCTCCAAACTTCTACAAATACACAGAGGCAGATGAAACCTTAGATGCAATTTTGAGACATCAATTGCTTACATAGGAGTGGTGGACCACAATGATACAGTTGTTGCTGTAAACAGGAGGCTTTCATCAAAGTTTTTTCGTCAAAAAGCATAAGTCGTCATGTTCAAAAAATGTGATGCATACACTATGACTGAAGAAGAGTGGAATGAGCCAACTCAGCAGGAAGATTCGGCCACTAAAAGCAACACTGACAGCTACAGGTGAAAGGGCCGAGAAAGCTACAACATGAAAAAGCATAAAGACACATCATTCAGCATTAATGCAGAATGCTCAACCGACTCAGTGGCCTCCAAAGGTCAAGAAGATTTCTGACAGAGTTAAAGACTATTTATTTTATATTTAGGGCAGCAATAACTTCCTTATCTGACATTTTGGAAAGTTGGTGAACTTATTTAATTTATCAAGTGACTCAGCGGTTCAGATATTTTGTAAAACCGATTGTATATATTCCCCCTCGCATAAGCTTGCAGGGGGGTGGTTGTTGTTGTTTCTTGTTGAAAAGGAGAACTCGGCTGTAATTTTTGGAAAAATGATATAAACAAAGCTTGGAGTTTACAGGAATCGGGTCTTACTGATGCATGCTGTCTTGGAACCATTGAATGCTACAGGATTCTAGTGCTATGGCTTAATATAATAAGTGTTCTCTATCCCTGTTAATGTTTTATTATTTGTCTAACTCACATCTCTCATATGTTGTTCTAAATCTAGGAAGAAAGAAAAAGAATAGCTCAGGATTTGTCCATCAACACACCCTGATCTCAATCTGTCTTTACTATACATGTTTTCTATGACTTCAGCTGTTTAATTGGAATTCTTAACTGCTCCAATAAACCCTGAATATTTCACAGTTACTATTTAGTAATTCATGTATGCTACTAAGTAGAAATTGTTGTTCAAATTGTTATCACACTGTCCATAATTCCATTTCCCACTGTTTCACTCACTAATCAGAATTTATATTAAGAATAGCCATCTAGCCTTGCAGTAAAACTTTCTCCATCACAGGCACCAGGACTGTCTCAGATTTCTGACTCCATATGCCCAATGGATTAGCATCTTTCACACATTTCAAGCCCTTCTCACAACAACAGTTCACAACCAAAGTCTCAAACAAAAAACTGAAACTTATAACTAGCCTAAAATCTTCACAAAACAGAGCTAAAACTTAAAGAGAGAGCCCTCTCTGATTATAGGTAGGCTAGGACCTATACTCCAAAGCTTGGTTAGTGGTTACCCCGGCCGTATTCCCTTGGGAGTCATAGGGAACAACCTGGGTGTTAACAGATTCTAAACCAGTATGTACCCAAATGGTAACAGGATGTAGTCTCAACTGAAATGATGAATTAGGAGTAGTAAATCAACCAACTTACAGATCCATGTTTGGTTGTTTTCTATATCTAACAGATACTCGACCAGACATCATGTATGCAGTAGGAATAGTTGCAAGATTCCAAGCAAATCCAAAGGAATCACATCTTTAGGTAGTCAAAAGGATTTTCAAATATCTTCAAGGGACACAGAATTTTGGTTTATGGTATCCTAGAGATACAGATCTTACACTTCATGCATATACAGATGTAGATTGGGTAGGAAGTGTTGATGATAGAAAAATCACTAGTGGTGGTGCTTTCTATATGGGTTCTAGATTAGTGTCCTGGTTCAGCAAGAAACAAAGTTTAATTGCATTATCTACAGCTGAAGCAAAATATGTGGTTGCTGCATCTTGCTACACACAACTCCTTTGGATGATGCAAACATTGCAAGAAATTTAGATCACATGTCCTCCACCCATCTCCATTCTATGTGATAATACAAGTGCCATCAGTATTTCAAAGAATCCAGTCATGCATTCCAAGACCAAGCACATACCCATCAAATATCATTTTCTATGTGAACAAGTGCTTGAACAAAAGGTAAATTTGGAGTATGTTCCTTCCAAAGAACAGGTTGCTGATATATTCACCAAACCACTACCCAGAGAGACATTTGAATATCTCAAACAGAGGTTGGGAGTAGTTGATGCATCATCCTACTGTTAAAACCTACCTGTTTCAGAGAAAGGTGTCAATACGCGAGTTTCATGAAGTGTAGTCACGTACATACGTCAGTTTCTATGGATACAGTCGCGTATATGTTGGTTTGAGGAAAAGAAATGGGCTAGACTTAGGAAGAAAGGGCCCTAACATGGTTCAGTGAATTATCTGCTCTGCTTGATGATGGTTATAATTTGTGGATGACATGTGGAAATATGTTGGCTCTCATAAGTTGTTGATAACTTGATGTATATATGTTTGATGTTGATGCCTTGATAACTCTTCTATTATATGAAATGATCAAATCTAATAGTGATCATCTAGCACAGGTTTAGGGGGAGCATATGCTTCTAATAATGCATTGTTGGCATTATCTTAGAAGATCTTGGTACAGATTCACACAGTTGTTTTTGATTCAGGTCGAATAGGTTCAGGGGGGAACATGGTTGCTGGGCTGGATGCTGATTGACAAACGCTGCTAATGATAGTTGCTGATGACTATCATGGTCTTGGTATCTGTTAAAGATGTCATGTATATGTTTTAATGAAAAGGTCATGAAACGACCTATTCTGTTACCCCACTATGCATGGGATGGATGATGTAATGTTTTTATTTTGACATGTATAAACAATTGGTATATCCCCACTTGGTTGGGAGATGGATGTCTGTATGAGTCATTGGTGATAGGAAGGTCATTTATGATATATGTATAGAGTCATGTTCTTCTTTTAGAACATTTTTTTGTAGACCTTTCTTATATTCAGGGGGAGCATGGACTCGTTCATGAAGCTCAATTAGCACACTTTAGCATATCAGAGAATTCAACATGTACTCAGGGGGAGCATGACCCTTTGCCCTTGATGACAAAGGGGGAGAGTGACTTGGGGTTGCCACCAAGTCTAAAGGGGGAGATTGTTGGCATTATGACTCAGATTTGGCACTATGACACAGGTGTTGTCCTTGATGGCAACTCACTTAGATGACAGATCACAGTTCAGTAGGTTAAGAGCTCAGACTTACATATCAGACTTCACAAAATGAGGAAAGAGAAGTATATGCAGGTTCACCTTGACAAAGTAGCATATACACATGGGTTAATAGACCAAAATGAGCATATATGTACACACGCACTTTCACATAATGAAAGGCGCGTGTATCTTGGAAAACTAAGTTTTGGTCCAAGGTACTTGGTCCATGGTATTTTGATCCATGGTATTGGTCCAAGAAATATGGTCCGAGGTATTGACCCTAAGTATTTAGTCCAAGGTATTGGTGCTAAGTGGTTTTGGTCCATGGTATTGAGTAAGGCCTAAGACTATAAAAGGATGAGAAGATCATTAGGCAAAGTTACTCAAGTATTGAATATATGATGAAGAGCAAGATCTAGTGTACAGGTTATTGGGTTATGGTGCATAGCTGGATCTGAACCAAGGATGAACGTTAGTGATTGATGAAGGAGAAGATCTAATGATGGGTCAAGATCTTAAGGCTTGAAGTGAAGTATCTTTATGTGGTTTGATCACTTATCTAAATAACTGGCACATGTTGTAGTCTGTAAATATGATGATCTGGGTATAACTGAAGTTTGGAATTATTGTAATGTTTAAATTATCATGTACAGATCTGCATGCAGGTTCACTTTAGAAAAGGCATGTATACACGCTGGTTTTGCATATCAAAACAACATATACATATTAAATCTGATTTGCAGATCTGTACGCAGGTTCACCTTGAGAAAAGAGCGTATGCACGTAGGTTTGACACATGGAAGTAGTGTATACCTTATAAAATATGTTTTAGCTGCTTCTGTTTGATGTTGCAGTATTTTGGGTTTTGGCTTGGGTTCTGGTTACTGTATTCTGGTTACAGCATTCTAAAAGACCAAATTGAAGGGTTGTGAAAGTGATTGATTGATTTTGTTGTGGTTGGTGCAAAGGAGATTGGTTGATGTAGATATATTTGATGATTGAATGATGTTATTGATGGATCCAGTCTAAACATTTATGAAATGTGGTCGCTGGAAGAAAAGAGAAGGTTGTAGCCTTCTGTAGGTCGACACCTATGTATTACTAAACATATCAGCTAGTACAAGAGCTAGGGGGTTGTAGCTCCCTTCCAGGAGAAGCTAAAAAACGAGAGAAGGTTGTAGCCTTCTGTAGGTAGAAGCCTGCATACTGGTATAAGTCTGCACCAGTACAAAAATTGTAAAAAGAAGTTTCTTATTATTAAAAAGAAGATAGAGACGATTATAGCAGGTGGTTTTCACCCACATTGGGTTTCTACCTTATATCTTGTGTTCATGTGTGTGATTGTCTGTTCTTTTTCTACTGCACCTTGCTATTGTTTATATGGTTCTGATGCACTGATTAAAGATCAACATATGCTGAATTAACTGAATCATAAGTTTGTAGGATATACGCTAGTTTCCTTCAACACAATTGCATATACACGAGTTCCATTAACTGAAGTAACGTATATGAATCTGATTATGGAAATGAAAAATTGTTGACTTGCTAATATTGACTCACCCCCCCTCCCAGTGTTATTTCCAACAGTGGAAACTATTACCGTCCCTGTATTGTGTGATGCCAAAGGTTGTTTTTATATACAAGGCGTAATGAAAGGATTTGGATTTGGATCACTATTATAGAAGGCTATTGTTGAAGAAGATGATGGATGGGCTACAAAAATTATGTTTTAAATGATTAAGTGATAAAATTTATTGAAAATGATTTATGTACTCTTTCAGATTTACACAATCTTTGTGTTAAAGTGGATATTTCTATGGTGGAAACTATTGTTATCCTTGTATTGTGCGCTGCCAAAGGTTGTTTTTATATACAAGGCATAAAGAAAGAAATTGAATTTGGATCAATGTTATAGAAGGCTCTTGTTTAAGAAGATGATGGATGGGCTAAAACAATTATGTTTTAAATGATTGAGTGATAAAATTTATTGAAAAGGATTTATATACTCTTTCAGATTTACACAATATTTGGGTTAAAGTGGTTATTTCCATGGTGGAAGTTATCATCGTCCCTGTATTTTATGCTACCAAAGGTTGTTTTTATATACAAGGCATAACTTAGAAGGGATTTGGATTTGGATCACTGTTACAAAAGGCTCTTGTTTAAGAAGATGATGGATGGGCTAAAAAAATTATGTTTTAAATGATTGAGTGATAAAATTTATTGAAAAGGATTTATTTTAAATAGTGATTTAACATGATAATAGATCGATACCCTTATATATTATATTGGGCTATAGAATGAGCCTCTCAACTCAATCACTAACATTTCTTTGCTCCTAAATTTTACAAATTGCTTTGTTACCTGTGTCCCTTAAAATTGTTTTTTTAATGCTGCAAAAGTAGCTTATCACTATCAATTTCATCCTTTCCACTAGTTGAAATATGCACAGGGAAATCTCTTTATTCAAGGAGTGGGAGGGAAAATTCGTGTTCAAATTTTGGAGTCAAATATCTGATGTTAAATAGATGAAGCAAAAGTTTGAGAGCCATAGAGGTTAGATGATTAAAGAGTTACAGTGATCTTGTTGTGCCAAGGGATTCACCACTTAAAAATACAAAGAAAGAGATGTAAATCAATTTTATGCATGCCCATTATATAGAAAGACACACTGGCACATACAGAGAGTGCTATTTCTACTTTCGATTAAAGGCGAGTTTGTTAAGTTTTGTGAATGTGGGCATTGAAGCTGACCTGTTGAACATGAGAATGGTGATGCTACAATGAAAGTATGGGGGTGGTTCAGAAGGTAAATCTTTGTTCGATGGCTTCCTAAGGAGAGAAATAATAGGCTATCTCAAAATTGTTATAGGTCCAAAGGTTAGATTTTGTTGTGAGAATCAATCGCATTTTTGTTCTAAGAATCATCATTGGAAAGAAAAAGGCACAATGTTTCAAGGAGCGACTATCTTGTGGCAAACAAAATCATTGATACATGGAACATGATTGCGTCGTTGGTGCAAAAAGGAATAAAAATGTATGCTATAAAATTAATTAATAAAAAATTCTAAATGAAAGTTTAAAGAAATGATACATGGAACATGATTGTGTTGTTGGTGCAGAAAGGAATAAAAAGATATGTTATAAAATTAGTTAACAAAAATTCTAAATAAAAGTTTAAAGAAATCAACGGGAGTATAAATAATATATTATAAAATTAGTTAATAAAAATTTAGATGCGTTAGGCAGTAAAATTAGTTAATTTAGATGTGAAAGATAGTTTGGGTGATCCAAATTTATATCATTTTGGATTAGTTAATTTAGATGTGAAAGATAGTTTGGTTGACCTAAATTTATATCATTTTAGATTTTATAAGAGAAATAAATTTAAATTATAAAAAAATCAATTCAAATATTAAAAATTCAATTAAAAATATTATTATTAAATAATTTTAAAATAATACTCGAGCTCCATCCAAGACATCATCTCTAATCTGTTAAATGAGTTCTGGAATTAATGTTTGTTAGATGACATGTCACTTTTTAAACTTGATTTTGTAGTCGAGTTGTTCGACATTGTTTATGTGGAGTTTTATTTTATTTCCTTCTTTCAAAGTTGTTTGACATCATTTACGTGGAGTTTTATTTTATTTCCTTCTTTTGAAGTCATAGAGCATGATCAAACATGGCTCGTCATAAAGAAATTATTCATAGATATAAATTTCAAAGGTTTATGTTTTCATTTTTGTTTCTACTCTTTCTTAATTTGGAAGTTGGGCATATAATTTAAAAAAGATAAAGCTATGAAAAATAACTCATAACCTCATCTCCATTGAATGGAAAGGTATAAGAATATTCATTTAAATAATTAAATGTTTAAATTTCTCAACCATAAAAATGTCATAACAAAAAAATGATTCCTAAAAATTAAAAATTTTAATCACAAACCACAAAGGTTACATATGGGTCAAGGCAAAGCATTTTGAATACAATGATGTTATTGAGTTACAAATAGATCCAGAGCCTTGACAACCATGTTGTTCAAATGAAATGTTTTTGGAACCTCAATCAAATTTTGTTTACTATTTTAATTGAAAAACACCAAACATGATAGTTCGGTGCATTCCAAATCTGTTTGGGGATTATGAACATCATTGTGAGAAACTGATATCCTCATGTAATCCTTGGCCTCTCTTGCACAGGGGAACTTTGGAGCCTCAATCCATTTGACTGGTATAAGTACCTAACCTTGAAACACAGAGATTAGGTTTCAAGTCTTAATTATTGGTGGCGGCTTCGTCATTAGATTAATGAATATGACTATCACTAAATACTACTTTATTGATGATTACAATTAAATAATTATTACTTGCATTAAAAAAAATTACAATTAAATAATTATTACTTTGAGAAGTTCATATGCATTAAAAAAATAATTACACTTAAAAAGTCCATGTCCTTTATTTTTTCTCTAACTCATATGCGCATTAGTATATTTTGTATCATTTTTATGTATTGACTAGTGGGCAAGCCATAGTCAGCCATGTGGCCGACATGCTTTAATCCGCGGCCATGGGGTTGTGATTCTGATCATCTAAGGCCAGATTTAAATTGTGTAGTTCTATAGACAAAACAACATCAATCGTGTCACTTTTAATTGTAATGGGTAGATTAAAACACATGCAGGTAGTTTAATGTCTTTATTAATCCAGTCTCATGGAGTTTAATGTCTTTATTAATCTGGTTTCACGGAGTTCAATGCCTTCCATGAACCTGTAGTTACGATAGAGCCTCGGAATATGGGACTGTGAGGGAGAGAGAGAAATTCTCTGAACTCCAAAACCAGATATCTTCAGTTCCTACTTCAGGCTCAACAACCTAGTTTTCCCTAAAGATAATTTTTGGCTTAATACCTTAAAAGGTGAGGCCCGGGTAATTCTTTTTGGACTAATACGTTAAAAGGTGAGGCCCAGGTAATTCTTCTGTTGTTTTTTTTATATATTCTAGCTTTTAGTTAAGGAATTCACTTTTAGTTAAGGAATCACTAACTCGAAGAGCATCATAATCACCATGTTGATGGAATCTTCAAATAGATAACAACTTTACAACAAAGAGATCACAAGCTAGTTGCATAGGTTACACATTTGGATTTGTATATGTGTCTAATGGAACTGAGAAAATGGAAGCTCTACTTTATTTTTAATATTAGATATTATATTTATTATTTTAAGTCAAAATAGCCCATTTCCCATGTTCATTATCCCTCTCGAATTTCTACAAGCTTCAGGCTTATAATAAATCTATGTTAATAAATTTAGCCTATAATAAATATATGTTAATAAATATGTAAATTTATACCATCGTTACTTTCCCTGAGTGAAACTAGACAATGCTCGAATAACTAAAAGCAATTCTATCAACCTACAACCATATATGTCCTCTTATTGCTTTAATACACTAACTTTGCTTCCTCTGCATCGTCCATGGTCGCATGGTTAGTTTTTTCCTACCATGTTTGTATTAGGATGACTCATTGTCATTGTAAGTATCTCGAAAAAACCGTCTTTCTCTCTTGCCTTAGACAAAAACTTCCTTCTCAATTTAGTTTTTCGCACCCTGAGCAACTCCACTTTGGAAAGGGCTTATTGTAGGGCATTTCCAGCTCCCAAATCCACTTTGAAAATCCCTTGATGGCCCTAAACTCCACCACCACCTCGAACCAAAGGAAACCCACCTCAAATAAAATAAAATTCATTATTAGCATGATTCCCATGAACTTCATAGTGATAACACCATACTACTTTATAGTGAGGACACCATAACCATACTTGTTCTAAGCTCCCAGATCTGTATTATAAGCATTGCAATTTAGTTTGCCTTAAATTATGTGCTAGTGAAAGGTCTAATATTGTAAATTGTTTTGCAGGTTTGGTGATAGGTGGCAATAGGTGTCTATAGTTGGGGAAGTCAAATAATGAAGTTGTGGCGAAAGGTGGAAGCAATTGTCTGAAGATGGGGAAGTCAGTTGATGTATAGTCTCATGGTCTTTCGATACAAAACTTTAGATATAGGAAAACTTTGCCTCAACAAATAAAATTTGGATAAAATGATATTGCCCCAACCAACAGACTTTTGACAAAAGGATATTGCCGCAATATTACTACATTGGGTCATGTGAAGGCTGTAATAAGAGGTCAGACCAAAAACTTTGCTTAAAATTTAGGAGAACGAAATTGCTACAACCAAACTTTGGTTAAAATGCCAAAAAGCAAGAAAAAGGTTGGTCAAAGAGTGAATTAATGCTCGGTCACGATTGACTGATTGCTATAGTCCTGCTGAAGGCAGAGACTAATAACTAAATGACTATGCCATAACCTATAAACAATAATTTTAGAAAAATGAATTAGCTGAATATATAATCTTAATTATCAAATTTCAAAATAATATCATTTCTTTTGAAATATACATTTTATAATATAATGAGAGAGATGTGTAAACATTTAGAATATACTTAAAATAATTAATAGGGTTTCCCATTGAGAACAACTTCCCCTGATGTGTGGTTTTCCGATGTCCAGTCTTAGCTCCATCACGCAGATAGGTGATGGTGATTATTGATTGAGTGTTAATCTTTGACCTCTGCTATGTCAAAATATGTTATGCATCCAAATTGGTACTAAATGAATAAAATAAAATGTAAAAAGCATGAAATAACACACATCTTCATTCATGAGAAAGAAAGAAAATGAAAATTAATAGAGTAGTTGTTGTCACAATTCAATCCATCCTTTTTGGTATCCTAGGTAAAGAATTGGAGGTGTAGTTGGGCCTTTGATGGATCAATATCTTCACTGGGAAACTCTCCTATGAATTTCAATATTCTTTTGAGATCCATAATTACATAAACAACCAACCTATACATCACAATAGTAATTCTCTTTGCACTTTTAACAATCAATATTTGACAAGACATGTAGAAAGCATAAAATGACACACATATGTTGTGGAAGCCATGGTTTGACATAATTGAATTCATTCATAGGAATGAAACAAAATGAAAGTTAATAGAGTATTTGTTGTCACAATTTAATCCATCCTTATTGGTATCTGGAGAAACGAATTGGAGGTGCAGTTGGGCCTTCCATTGATGGATATCTTAGTTGTTGTTACAATTCAATCCATAAGAATATAGGTATAGAAGAATACATGTTCTGTTTTTGTACTTACTCATGAATCCATTCCATCACAATCTTCAGACAAATCTCTAAAATTCATTCAACATATCTATTGCCATTTTTACTCTTTCTCCTTCTTAGAAATAGAAACCCCTATGAAACTCTCTTTGTGAATCCATATGGAAAGTTTGAAATGATAAATTCTAACAAGGAAAGAAGCTTTTCAATTTTAATAAAGCATATGAGGAAGGAGGCCTTACTTTGTCCAATTTTTCACAGGAAAACAAAGGGGAATTGTAGCTATACATTTACATATGTATATTTCTCGTGGGGTTGTAAAGGTGCATCTTTTTCCTTCCCACAATTACCATGTAGATCAAGGTGAGCGACAATTCAAACTTTCATCATAGAGGCCAAAATTTTGTGTCACTTCCTCCTTTTTGGTATCGTTCTTAATTTTGATTTGTGAAGCCTTTGATAAAATAATATTACTGTTAGATCTAGACTCATATAATATTGTATGATTAAGGTTCTTTATCCATAAGATTCTTATTAAGAATTATGGTACTCATTACCATCAAATGCTCATATTTGTGGGATTGTAAGCATTTGAATAGGATACCCAAATTATCCAACATTTTCATTGTGGGTGATAGTGCCTTTGTATGATCATCTCTTTTGTGAATAATTTTCATTATAGACTCTACTATATAATTTTGTAAATAGATCTCTTTGTAAGCACAAACATTCACATATTCCAAATCCATCCGCTTCTTTGTGCCAAAATAACTTAGAAATGCTATATCAGTTTGTCTAGTCTTCTGCGAGAGAAACCAAATAAAACTGCAAGAGTGCACCAAACCATTGCTTTTACATTGAGAAAATTAGGTTAATAAAGTTCTCATTGTTAGTGCCGCTACTCTTTTCATTATTACCATAAGAAATCTTAATGACTCCTTCATGATGATCATTGCAAAAAATGATAAACCATATTCCAATCGTAGGACAAGTCCTCTACCCCAATATTTCTCCAAACTAATAGAAAAGTCAATGTCGTTAACTGTGTAAGTCATCATATCCACTTTTTCTACCTGGACAAATTCCATTACCTTAGAGTTTTTGAAGTTGGTTGTTTTTCGAGGACTACGAATCAAGTTTTACTTCGGCGCTATTTCTCAGTGATTGATTGAAGTGGTTGAGTCTATGAAAACGCTAGCTCTATTCAACAAGTAACACTATAGGTAAAGGAGGAGGAAGGTATATTACCAAACAAGATTACTATTACACTTAACTGTTGAGTCTCTTTGGATAGATAAAGTATTAATGATAGCTTGGAATTTTTTTCAATTATATATTGTTACAACACTGAAGTGGTTCATAATTTTTACTTGTACAAACTAGAAGCGTAAGTCCACCTTTCCAATTCTCATCAAAATTTTCTAAGAAGTGTTTATCCTTAAATTCATTCAACAATTTTGAAGGTATCTTTTTTTTACATGAAGTTCTTTGAAAAGAAAATTAGAACCAAGGACCATGTGATATGTAATTAGTATCTCCTTTGAAGGATGTTTTGTGTTAAAGTTTTATTAGTTTAAAGTGAACTCATGAATACTCTCATTTGGACACTCATTTGAAATTCCAAAGAAACTTTAATCACTTGTTGGTGGGCTGTTGATATCGTTAATTAAAATGGATTTTGTATCTTAGTCTAGGCTCATAGTCCCTTCTAGGATTCAAAGACCGAATGCGTTGAGTTCATTATTCAAATTTACCATGCTTGTGGTATAGTATGGTAATCAACTGAGATTTTGAACATCCTTGAGTTCAAAAGCTTTATATTTTGGTTTCAACTTAATCTTCTTATAATTTATCCAAAAGCATTTGATGCAGGTCGCTATGATCCGGTCCATATAACATTGAAAAGTAGAATGATACAAATGTTTCCTAGAGTTTGAATTGGGGGAAAAATGTAAATGGATCTGAATGAAACCCAAGATACTTATATCAATTTCAAGAAATATTAAATCCCAAATAAATTTGGCATATAAAAATAGGGTGTGGATAAATTCCAACCATTCAATTAGGAAAATATTTCAAACAAGTGTTCTGAGTGCAAATGCATATTGATGTTTAACCAAAATACCAAATAAAGGTCTTCTACTCAATAATTTCTAAGGATAGAGATCTTTTCTATCTCTAGAGTGCACTCTTTGGCAACTGCACTAAATAACCAAAAATAGAGAACCTAATAGTAGGGATACTCCTGTCATGTCAATGATGTAATTCTTGAGACAACCCTATTTAATTAAGATCCAAAATTCTACTCACTCTTTAGCGAAATATGGTGACACTTTCACTTTCATCATGGAAGAGTAACAACTTAATGCCACTCTTTCCTATGCTACTGCCTCATCGAGTTCCCTTTGCAACATCTGGTGAGATTTCTAGTTCTATTCTTACGAAATGAAACACAATTTAAAGCTTACCACTTTTATTATTAGAGAATTATATTCTTCCCTAGATATGCTTGAATATTGATTACTTTGTGTACTTTGTAACAACAAATTCTTCAATAGCACTCATTACATCGGGTGAACAACTATTTTTTTTTCATCAGGGAAATTTATGGCTCCCATCATTTCTGTGTAATATTCGTTGTTGTCTATTTCTGTGTTTCCTCCAATATCTCTCCCTATCCCAACCAATATGTTGTTAACATCATTTCTTTGTATAGGGTTGGATTTCACATATAAGATATCATTATTCTTTAATGATTTCCTTATATATGGTAATAACTTATCAAAACCCATAAAACTATTTTATATAACAACCTACTACAATAAAAAATTGTATATAATCGTAGGCATTAAAAAATTTACAACTTATACTCTAAGAGCTACTTCAGTTTGTAATAACTTATTTTATACCTTTCTGATATTTCCTCTATAATATTTTCCTCACCCCCTTGTATCCACCTTGTTTGGAGTTCAGGTTGAATTCATTCAGTAATCTACTATAACCCACTTATTTTACCTTGAACTTCCTATAAGAAACATTATTTGATTTTTATTTGTATTATATTTACATTTAGAACCAAGAATAGAATTACTTCTTCAGTTATTATACTTTATTCACCTCATCTACAACTCAAAATGGCCAAAAAGAGGTTATCTTGATTCTATAGCAAGTTGGTGTATGGAGTAACATTATTGAATTTTGTAGTAATTGACACTAATATCCAAACATCTCTGCAAAATATTTGGACAATGTACTAATGTATAATGGTATTACATTCTTTTTAAATTTGAGAAAGTATGTAGATACAAATAACTTGTTTTTCTAATTTCTTGGTATAATTGATCTTTTATTTCATAGCTATCACCAATGTGTCTTTTCCACTAGCATCATCTCATTTCTTTAAATATATATAATTGAGTAGTATTTTTATTATTGTCTTTTGGTCAATTTACTTTCCTTACTACATCTCACCCTCATAAGGGTATTTTTCTTCTTTTTAATAATCAACCCTTAACACAACTCTCATGGGTCGCATCCTAGATATAGCACTAGAAAATATCATATTACTAATATATCTCTTCCTCAACCTTTTCATGAATTAACTTACTACTGGTTAGTTAAGTTTTTCTAGTCTTTTATTCCTTTTTGGAATTATTTTATTGAAGGTGACACTTCATCTCTTATTCACACCTATGTCTAATTGAGTTGGTGCTCATTCCTATTTTCAAACAGTAAGTTGGACCACAGGCCTTAATATTGGACCAATAAATCTGATACCATATGTAAGGGACCTCGTCCTCATACCAATTACTTTTTTTTTTCACCGAGAAATTCTTACAATAATCTTAGACACATGTATTAACTCATCTAATTCCTAAGAAACTTGATAATAGTGCTCTAAATCAATGTCCTTAATTTATATATGATATTTTATATATAATTATAATATATAGAAAAGGAACTTCCTTACTGGTTCTAATCCTACCTTACATGTATTTTTTCTTGAGACAAATTCCTCAATACCACCAATAATTTCTATCAATCCTAATGCAAGCATTAGGCAACCAAACTTGCATCTATCATCCATCTTACTCCAACCCAAAGACTTCACTCAACCCATGGCTATACTTGCACTATTATTTTGATGCTTATTTATGTATATAGAATGAGTAACACTCCTCATTAGATGTGGAACCAAGGTATCTGAAATGTATGTCCTTTAAGACCCAAGTACATGATATGTCCTCTGTTTAAACACATATCCATTATCTAATCTTTAGAAATGATAAATACTCTAAAGTATGATGAGTGAAATTATATATATATATATAATTTCACTCATCATACTTTACAATATTCATCATATCGAAAGATTGGATATGTGTTTAAATAATGGGCATACCATGTACTTGGTCTTAAAGGACATACATTCAAGCTACCTCAGTTCCACACCTAAAATCCTTTCATGCTCTACTTTATTGCATACATAGATTTACATGTTATGCTCACTTTACCTTCACTCCTCAAGAATTTTACTAAGATTATTTAAAAACATATGATACGTAATAGATTTTGACTTTTATCTCCAAGCATTACACTTGATATTGATTGTGATGGCCATGCGATCCTCTCCCAAGTGACACAGCTATGCATTAGAATGAGTTACATGTTTTTCGTATTGTCACATGACATTACACCCCAGAGTATACTATATATAAAAGAAGTTTATAGATAGAGATTTGATTCAACACAACTCAGTGAACACAAGGATTTATGTTTAAGTTCTTGTGTCTACATTTTTCACCTCATACCTATGTTATTCCTTCGATGCCACAATTCAATCCCATTTGTATTTTTTTCTTCTATTGTGTATAATTAGATTTTATTCATTGGACTTGTATATGCCCAAAGTCTCCATATATATATATATATTTCCATTGGAATTTCCAGTGTTTATAGCCATGGCAATAACTACCAAGGTCCACAATTCAATTATTGAATTTCATGGAAATTATTCTCATTCCCATTTTCTCAGCATACATTAATTTTGTTTTTCTCTCCCGATTCTAGGTAGAATCAATGACATTAGGGCTTGTTCTAGTTTTTTATTTTATTTTAGTTTTGTATTTTTTATTTTTTTATTTCCATTTTAATTGTAGAATGAGGGTTCCAACCCTTAGTGTAAGGAGGCAGGGCGACCCACCGAGCGAAGGAAAGGACGAGCTACGGTTCAAACGAGCGAGACACGATGGACGAGCATGTGTGGACGATTTGTTTTTGGTCGTAGACTTATAGGCAAGTGAGCTGGGCTCGACCCACGGGCCAACTAACTGAGGAGTTTGCGATGGGTGTGCGGAGGGGGCAGTCACCCACAAGTTGGGGTGAGCCGACCCACCATCTGTGTGATAGTTGCAATGTGTGAAGGTCACCCAAGAATCATATGTGAGTCGGTTGGGTGGCTTGACTCACCCACCAACCATATATATGCGGGTGGTGGAGCATGAATGAAAGGCATCAACACAAGTTCGATCAATGAACTCACAAGGAGTTCTGCAGTTGAGCGAGTTCGAGGCTTCTACAACGAGCATCGAGCTGCAGGTGCGAAGGTGACTACGGCCAACCGTAGGTCATGAGCCCACATGACGAGTGAGTCGGAAGAAACGACATTCGAATGGGAGTTTGACACGGCAGTGTTCGCAGAGGCAGCGAGTGACCCACGGAGCGTGTCGGCCGGCAAGGCATGCGATGTCGGGTGGTTGTGCAATGGGCGACCTGGGCGGGTGCTTTGTGCATGACGAGTTAGCCATCATGCGAACGGGTGACCGGGTGGGTGCACCATGCACGATGACGAGCTGGCTGACATGGCTAAGTGTGGAATGGGCAACCTGGGTGGGCACACCATGCACGAAGGCGAGTTGGTTGACACAAAAATTTGGTGAAGTGTTGGTTTGAAAAAATGAAGGTGTAACTCGTGTGGAGGGTGCCCAGGTGAGGCGACATGGTTACGACGAGACATGCCCGAGTTGGGAAAATGACACAATTGTGTGACGAGGTGAACGAAGTGTTGGGCAAGTCGTGTGGCAACCGTTCGGAGGTGCCGACAAGTTGGGAAACCGAGTTTGCCGAAGTTGAAAATTTGGCTAAGTGTAAATTTGGGGTTTCCCAAGATTTAACTTATACTTTATAAAAGTGAAGATTATATATATTGATTCGGGCAAACTCATATTATAGGGAGTTTCCCCTCCCTTTATGCTATTGTGCAATTGTATATGTTAATTGTTGTTGGTGATGAATGTGTATGGGTTTTCATCTGTATAAAGGACAAATATAATACTTGGTAATGAAAATAAAACTAAGTACAAATGTTAGGCATAGTCCATGAACATTATTATTTATGAAAAGAAAGTGTTCAGTGGCGCTGCACCTCGCTATAGTGTGGTTGGAAGATTACCGCTAGTGTAGGGGCATGACAGGCGGTATCAGAGGGTAGTGAACTGAATCAAGGAGCTGATTCTACAAGACCAAAACCTTGGCAGGGAGTTGAAGTTTTGCAGGTGATAGGTGGTATATCAGGGCGATTCAGGTGAATGGTGGAAGAAGTGTAATACTTCGTGACAGGTTTAGTAGAGGTGAAGCATCTTGCTTGGGCCAAGCTGAATGACAAGATATGGCAGGTTTGGAAGAATGAGAAGGGAAGCTCTTTCTTACCTTATACAGGTTGAAGTGGATGAAAGGAGAGAATCCCCGGATTCGAGATAAACTTGAATTCTTGGAAAGGAATGTTGAAGACAAACTTCTTCAACTTGGTTGGAAAATGGAGCAGGATGAAGTTGCAGATTCTGCTGACAAGGAAGAGGAAGTTGTGATAGTTGAGGATGTTGCAGATACAACAACGATGGAGGATGAACTTGAGATTGATCAAGTTTGGCCGGGATTGTGTAGTTTGCAGACATGGGTAAATGAGGATACTCGCATGGAGAAGCCTCATGGTGATGAAGTAAGTATTGATACTTGTGTTTCACTTAAGCATTTGGTAGATGAACCATATGCAGGGAAGGGAAAAATCAGTTTGCCGATGCAAGGGAGCATCTTACCATGGATGTCTATGATGAGACTGTGTATGGAGAAGCAAAGATTGTTAACTATTGTAGGACTTGTTGGGGTTGTTTGTGACCTTATGGTAGAAGGTGCGAAGGCCCGTGACAAAGGAGGAACGTGATGATCATTGCAGAGGATTGGGTCATGCTTTAGCCACATGGAGAATTGGCTAAAGTGCCCAGCATGACTCATGGACAGGTTGGAGGAAGGCACACACTTGAGCATGATGATACTTGGGTGGACTTCTCATGGCCGAGAGAAAGAGAGGAAGGCTTGGTGGAACCTTTAGTGGGGAGCTATGATGGAAGAGACTCATGATATGATGATATGGTTGGGTGACCGAGTTCACCAGACCAAAGATTGCAGGCTTGGATGATGATGACCAATTGTTGTGATGGGTCTACCTAGTTGGACAACATGGGCAACTTGAGTGATGGACATTAGGCTAGAGACATGGAGCATGGAAGTCTTATGCAGGGACATTATGCAGGAGCACTTGTAGAAGTGTCACTTATGGGCATCCAATGAGGAGTGCCAAGGCAGGGATGTTGTGCAGGTGGATTTGTTGATGTGACATGGAGATGTTTTATTTATGAGCCGATGGATAGGTTGTGCATTCTTGTACAACAAGGCCATGGACTTGGATGGAGGTGTGAGCAGACTATGGAGCATTCCTACTACATGGAGAGCTAAGGCATTTTGCAGAGACCTTTGGGTCAAGACATGTATGCTTGTTGGATGTTGGTTGGAGATAACTCATGGAGCTCATGATGACATGGGGTTGTGACTTTTGAGGACTTCATATATGGTGGACTTGGAGGATATGATGCATTGAGAAGCTGAGGTCAGAGACTTTGATGCAAGATGGGGTGCATACTTTTGAGTACATATGGGTGTGCTTGAAAGAGTGACTTGATGTGGAGGATCGATATGAGACACTTTGGAGTAATGGAGTTACAACGATGTTGATGCCTTGGTGGCAACACTTGGGCATGGGTTCAGCCGAGACTTAACCACTTTGACACATGGGAGATGAGACAGGTGTATACTTGCTTCTATGGCAGACTTGAGGGATGGCACATTACAGATATGATGGAGGTGGCTTCATGGACCTGGATGTGACACATCGAGAGTCGGAGTTTGATGAGAGGATCTCTTCACTTCGAGGAGATGGATGTTTTGCAGATGGATGATGATGTGGGATCGATGTGGCTGATTTCATGCAGCACATTGGTACCAAACATCATGAACAACATGTTGCAGACGAGATGGAGATTACTTCATGGACCTACGCATGGCTTACTTATATGGAGATGGATTCTTGATTGAGTTGATGATGTGAAAGGATGTTCAGAGAAACGACTGATGATGGCATGAGGATGTACATTCTCATGGTTTTGGCGTGACAGTTAGATTAGCTACCCAGCTAGTTCGAATCACGGGGTCCAGAAGTTTGCAGAGATGTGTTAGCATTGTGTTGGAGTATCATGACAGCAGTTCACATGATGACGACACATGACGAGGTCGACACGATATGTTGCAGGAGGCATGTAGCTTGAGATGGAGGGGCCAGCCTTCCACGATGGGAGCAGCATGTGGAGATTGCGACGGATGTCGTTGATGATCATGGATTGAGATGATTTTCTGATGTATGACATACTGATGGGGTATATGCCTTGGTATGGATATCTTGGTAGCAGATGGTTTTTGGGATGATATATTGTCAAGGACGACAATGATTTCACGCGGGGGAGGATGTAAGGACCTGCGGTCAGTGCGATGGGTAGGGCGACCCACCAAATGAAGGAAAGGATGAGTTGTGGTTGAAACGAGTGAGACACGATGGACAAGCGGATGTGGACGAATTATTTTCGTTGTATACTTATAGGTGGGCGAGCTGGGCTCAACCCATAGGTCGACTAACCAAGGAGTTTGCAATGTCTATGCAGAGGGGGCGGTCACCCACGAGTTGGGGCAAGCCGACCCACCATCCGTGCAATAGTTACAATGTGCAAAGGTCGGCGGGGCATCATATGTGAGTCAGTCGGGTGGCTTGACTCGCCCACCAACCATATATATGCGGGCAGTGGAGCATGAATGAAAGGTGTCAACACAAGTTCGATCAATGAACTCACAAGGAGTTCTATGGTTGAGCAAGTTGGAGGTTTGTACGACAAGCAGCAAGGTGCAGGTGCGAAGGTGATTGCGGCCAGCCGTAGGTCATGAGCCCACACAACGGGCGAGTCGGAAGAAATGATAGTCGAACAAGCATTTGACATAGTAGCGTTCGTAGAGGCAGTAGGCGACCCACGGAGGGCGTTGGCGGGCAGGGCATGAAACGTCGGGTGGTTGTGCGACAGGTGACCCGGGTGGGTACTCTGTGCATGACGAGTTAGCCATCGTGCACATGGGTGACCCGGTGGGTGCGCCATGCACAACGACGAGTTCGGTGACACAGCTAAATGTGTAATGGGTGACTCGGGTGGGTGCATCATGCACGAAGGCGAGTTGGTTGACACAAAAATTTGGTGAAGTGTTGGCTTGACAAAACGAAGGTGTGACTCGTGTGGAGGGCACCCGGGTGAGGCAACACAGTTACGATGAGATGCGCCCGAGTTGGGAAAATGACATGATCGTGTGACGAGGTGAACGAAGTGTTGGGCAAGTCATGCGGCGACCGTTCGGAGGTGCCAACGAGCTGGGCAACCGAATTTGCCGAAGTTGAAAATTTGGCTAAGTGTAAATTTGGGGTTTCCCAATATTTAACTTATACTTTATAAAAGTGAAGATTATATATATTGATTTGGGCAAATTTATATTATAGGGAGTTTCCCCTCCCTTTATGTTGTTGTGCAATTGTATATGTTAATTGTTGTTGGTGATGAATGTGTATGGGTTTTCATGTGTATAAAGGACAAATATAATACTTGGTAATGAAAATAAAACTAAGTATGAATGTTAGGCATAGTACATGAACATAAGTATTAGTGAAAATAAAGTGTTCGGTGGTGCCGCACCTCGCTATAGTGCGGTTGGAAGATTACCTCCAGTGTAGGGGCATGACACTTAAGGTCTTAAGCGTCTTGACTACCTCCACATGGTCATGATAGTTTTATGACCATGATGCAGATATTTTTGTTTTTTTTTTAATTTCTTTTATAGAATCATCTAAAGTTTACCTCGAATCCTAGCTATGATTCTCTAATTTATTTATGTGTTTGTCTCCCACATAGGGTTCTAGGGCTGAAGCACCCCAATTGCTCAAGTAACCAAAAAGTACCACATCCCCGTCTCTGTTACCTAAATTATGACTGTTTCTTTTTTTCAATTTGATATGCTCTCTTGATAATGTCATTATTCTTGGCTAGTTATAGTTGTTGTTCCACTACGACTATTTCGCCAAGAGTAAATTGGTTCACACTCCTCTGTGATGAGTGTAGGGTTTACATTATTGACTTATCACTTACTATGATCTCATGCTAACTAATGTAGCTAGTTTCTCTAATAGTGTTGGAAGAGGGACGGTTCTCTGATTACACATAGGTAAGATTAATTATCACAAACCCATAGGAATTGTGCTTTCTAATTTCTTTTAATTCATTCTACTCCTTTCTTAGTTACCTCAATTCATATATGGACAAGGGGTCTTTCCTTCGTATAATATTTTCTAGTATTTACTAGTGTATTTATTCTATCATGCGGTTGTCAACATTTTCCTATACTTGTAATCTTTGCACTGGTTATTGGTGGTCTAACTCTAATTTGTTCCTCCTATACAGTCATTGCTAATGTAAGTTTTTTCTTTAATTTTTGAACAATGTACAACTACGAGGGTGCACACTTTATATTTATAAGCACATGCATATTTTATTCTCATTTAGCTATTATAACTGATCTTACAACAAAACTTATAATTAATTAAGGGTTAGTAATAACCCATTTTCCTTTATCCTAGGAAAATAATTCTATTTTGTATATATCTAATCTATTCATCGATCTTACATGCAAGTCTCAGATAATTTAAGATGATAATTTAGTTTCTACACTACTACTTTTATTCTTTCACTTCTAATTTTTAGATCATAACCACAGTTCGTAATTAATTTGTACCTTTGTAGAGTTCATATTTAATACTTCATATTCGATCACAATTAATTTCAGCTATTTGAGCATCCTTAAATCTTATTCTCAAATCATATCTTAAATATATTATAACTCCTCACAAATCAGTAATGATAAGTTCTTCTATGCATACACACAAAGGATTAGATAACGTACAACAATAATATATAATATAACATTAATTATGCATGCAGCCTGTAATATGTATAACTAAATACGTAATATATATATCCTCAGTAATGATAACAATAAACCATATAGAATCAACAATAAAACATGAACATAATTTCATTTAACAATAAATACCTCTTGGGGAATATTGGAATAGAGCATGTTCCACCCAACCATGAACTATCTCCAATAGTCCCCCTGAGCTAAGACCTTATTTCCATCAGAAATAAACAACTCTCTAATTCATGGGTAGTTTTCTATTATATTTTTCTTCCCAATAGATTTTTATTAGTGTCCTAATTTAAGGTGTGCCAACTTTTTGTGCATGTTGTTTTGTTTTAGTTTTTTCAAGAAAGAGTTTTTTTTCTTTTAAAGCACACATTTCTCTCCCGCTATGCTTTATTCTGCCCACTTAGTATTCATCTCCAACTAAGTGATTAACATAATCTTTCTCTCGCATTATGTTAATTTTATTTCTTTTAATTATCTTCTCCTAGGGATTTTTAAGAGACTTTCATGGAAGGTCCATCATGTAGACTTAACCACCAACAACATTTTCTAAGAGGACAAGAAATCTTCTAAACTCTAGTGCTCTATCCTAAATATTTCCAAGAAATTGATTTATTAACTCAAATAATAATGAAATAATTACATCATCACATATGTCTCATCATGACTTCCATCCCCATTAAATACAATGATTGTTCAATGTTTAAAAAGCAGAGCCATAGCCATAGGGGTGTTACAACAACAAAGAGCCCATCTGGTTTGTTGCCATGGAATCTAATCCTTCTTCGTTGTATATATCATGTCTATGCTATATTTATCTTTTGTTCCCACTATTTATTTACATAACCAATTAAGCCGAATTTTTAGTTATGGTAAAGTTTGTTTCTCCAAGCACTAAGTTACCTCTTACCTCTCTACGGAGAGTCAAGTTTTGGTTTTGGTCTACTCTTTGAATGAGACACTAACTTAAGCTTTTTAGTTTTATCTTGTAATCTTAAGTTTTGAATGAAATATAATTTACCTCACAAAAAGAAAGGATTAGAATTCATACTTTAAAATTATTCATGAATCTTTTCATGTGGTGGACATCATTTAAAGCTTTTTTTATAGAGGAAGAAGGTTTTTTCTATATAGTATTTAGAATTTGAGGTTAAGAAACTTGCTAAAAGCAAAGCTAAGCAAATTAAAAATACCAAATATAAATATTAAAAACTGGACAGCATGTCTTCATTCTTCATATCTATAAACTCTTCAATTAGTAGTCAACCAACCCCTCCAATACCTATTTTTAAAAGTTGGTATAACTAAAATCCTCTAAATACAAAAATGTTATGATCAGCCCTTTTGAACCAAGTAACATGACAATATTTTGGAAAAAAAGTTTAATGTAGGGCAAAAGAGTCAGACAAAAGGAAGTAGCTAAATTCAACTCTAAACTCCTCGTTGTGAAATTAAAGCAACCATATCTCCGAGAATATGCTGCACGAATGGGAGAAAAAAAAAGTTCCATACGTTCATCGTATATATCATTCGTTGACTCAAAATCCAAAATTTCCATTCTGACAGATCAAAGTAAATGACGAGGAGCAGTCAAACGTTTTGGTTTTTTTGGTTGGAGTTTGGTGATAAAATTCAGCAGTTTCACTATTAGTGTTTGTGATTGGAATTTGGTTCTATAATATTGTTAGAGTGGTTTAGGTTAATTTGACTCTTAAGTTAGGGTAGTTTTCAGATTTCATGTTTATGAGAATTTATGGTTTTGCTATTGTATTTATGTGAAATATAATTTATTTAACTGTAAAAATACTCCAGTTAAATTGGTCTTTGGTGGTTAATAAGATCTCAGCAACACTGTCTTTAAGTGCCATCATTTCTCTCCATATTTCTTAATCCTTAGAATAGAGCCAAGTGAGATGAGTGCAATAGATGAACTTTGAAAGGAACTCAAAATATGGAGATATAAGGAGAAAGACTAGGTCAAGATATGGATTAACAGATGGAAGACTTATGAAAGAGAAAACAAAGATGAAGTCAATGATTTGAGGATAGTAAATGAGCCAGCCTGCTATTAGAGCTGGGGTGTGGTGTATGAAGATCCTAAGGTTTTGATGCAATGCAAGTATATTTCCCCATGAAGTTATAAGACCTGTTGTTTAGGTATGAATGTTTCCGAGAGCAAGGATTGTTGTAAGATCTTAAGACTTTCATTAGGATGCATGTAGTGTAGTGGCACATGGAGTCATCGAAGTTGTAGAATTTATCATAGTTGAGGAGGATAATGTGAGATGTCAAGAGAGAATGTTGATGAATGACTCGAACCAAGTTTTAACCCAGGATTGTTAGAGTTGTTAAGGTATATTTAATTAAGTCAAAATTACCAATGGTTTTATGACTCCAGGTTTATGAGAATCTATAATTTTCCTCATGGTATTTATGTGAATAAAGATAGAAAAGCTTGAAATAAATTGATTCTTAATGACCAGTAATAGTTCAATAAGAATATCTTAATTGTGAATTTTAATTGTTCAAAATAGATTTGTGAATGCAACTCTCAGTAAAAACTATAAATTTTTTTGCAGATTACATAGATGAAATTAATAAATTTAAAAAATCCCTACCAAATTTGGAATATAATTAAAAAAAAAAAAATTGTCAGGAAAAAGAAAAAAAATCTAACAGCAACATGATATAAAGAAAATAAATTTCGAACAATCTCCTTTGTGAGCATGGCCAACGTTTATCCCGAGTCTGGAACCACATGGTAAGAGATTGACTCACCCCACGCCATACCCATGCCAAAAGCGTGAGTGTTTATCTAATTACCCACCTACAGAATACGCGTAATATATGAATTCAGAGATATCGGCCCTGCTTTTCTTTTCCAACTTCAGCTCTATACAGATCGTCTTTGATCTATATGTTATCAGTAAATTCAAAATTTGTTGTATTGAAGTTCAAAATTTTTGAAAATGATCTTGTTTGGTGTGTTGTTGTTACCTTTGAGCTTTCAAATTGTAGAATACATGATTCGCCGCACGACCTAAGGTTATATGATTTGCTGCATCCTTACAGAGCAGTGGGCAACCATTACAACTCATCCTTATTGTATGCTCTGATCCTAATCGAAGATCCAAACACATAAAACAATAAGAACTGCAAATACATTGAAAGATCGCACCGGCTTCAATGTACGTTGTCTACCTTTAGAAAAATAATAATTCTCTCAATAACTATTATAACAAGGGAGCCACGGGCGTAGCAGTAATCCCTGCCGGGTTGAGAAACTCGCCACAATCCGCATAAGTGACAGTGAAATACATCCCAACACGGTTTGAACGGACTCCCATGCCTGAATTACACTTGTATGAATTACACTTCCATATTTGTTTGACCGATTCCAAGTGTGCGATCCATGGTGAAGGATAACCTTGACAAAACCACTGCGGTGAGCGGCGGCACTTTTTATGTCTATGTCTATTATGTTATTATTGCTGTGATTTGCTTCCCATTTTCTGTGTTTGGGATTCTAATCCACCTAAAAAAACTTGGTTTTCCCCTAAAATGAATGAAAAGTAGGGAACATGCATGGATTAGAGTAAACACGTGTTTTAAATTCAGACACATCATAAAGGAAATATTCAGTTAACAAGATATTGGGATGAAGCATTAATCTATTGATATCCACATTGCAAGTGCTATTGTAAATTTGACTTTGGTTGGGTATCTGTAGCCATGTGCATTCACCACTTGGTACTTAGCTTTGGCAGTATAAACTTTAAAGTTCTTCTGTTCTCAAATTTTACCTTGGAAAGAAGTTTAGGACTGGAGAATTGATATTTGGTTTATTTCCATCAAGTACTTATAATCTGGTCTTGCAGTTTTTAAATTCAGACATATCAGAAAGGAAATATTCGGTTAACAATGCATTAATCTATTCATGTCCACATTGGAAGTGCTATTGTAGATTTGACTTCTGTTTGGTATCTGTAGCCATGTGCATTCACCGCCTGGTACTTAGCTTTGGCAGTATAGACTTTAAAGTTCTTCCGTTCTCAAATTTTACCTTGGAAAGAAGTTTAGGACTAGAGAATTGATATTTGGTTTATTTCCATAAGCACTTATAATCTGGTATTGCAGTCTGGTTAAAATGAACAAATTGAGTACAAGACGTTGCATCTCCCCACAGTGTCTTTAATGTTATGTGGAGAAGACTGAATGTTATCTACTAAGGCATACCAGATCATATTGATTGACCTATAATATTCCTGGAGAGTCCTAGGTAAGGGTATTCTGAAGGATAGTGGTGGTAGTTTGGAAATTCTTTTGGGACTGTGATAAACCTGGTGGAACAATATTATTGGGAATATTGCATCATTTCTTTTAAATTCATTCATACATATCAACTTATGCCATCAAGTTACTCTATGAAGCTCCAGGAGTTGACTTCATTTTGCAGGTTGATTGTGGACATTGAACGTCTGTGAGGTTTAGAAATTTCTCTGTGAGGTTTAGAAATTTGTCTTACATCAGGAGGTGTATCAATTTCATCTTTAAAAATGGTTCATTTTCTTCTATTGATTTATATTGACATCGAATTGATTCTTTCTGAATATGGATTTGAATGTAGGAATCTCAAGATGCTATCTTGAATACCACTTTGTCATTTTGTTCTATCAATATGTATTGATAGAACAAAATGCAGATATGTGGAGACCTGTTCTAGTAGAGGCTATATCTCTTATACTCAAATCAGTATCCCACATGAAATGCAGTATTTTCAGGGTTCAGAGCAGAGGTAGCTTCAGAAAGGTTTGATGCTTTTGAGTAGCCCTTTCTTAGGGCTTATAGATGAATGTTGATTTTCTTTCTTATTTTGGGATGCAAATATGATTATCGATTACCTAAACTTTAGCCAATGAACCAAACTTGCTTTCTTATAAATCTGCTATGAATCAAATGGGTATATCCCCTTTTTGTAGATGATGATTTTGAAAAGCTGAGAATCAAGTAGCAACTTGCAATATGCAACCAAAGACCAAGTGGGCACATCTACTTTCTTAAATTGTTATTTTGAGAATTAGATAGTAGCCTTGGGAGGCTCATCTTTTCTTTCTTTTGAGGTGTAATTATAATTTTGAATTACTTAAATGTTATCCAATGAACTAACCATGCTTTCTTATACGTTTTTCAGGAATCAAATGGGTATATATTTTGGTTTTATATTGAATGAATAATCAAATGAATCAACCATTCTTTGGTCAGGAATCAAATGAGTATACATTTTGACTTTATATTGGACTAATAATCAAATGAACCCACCATACTTTCTCATATGTCTACCATGAATCACATGGGTATAACTTTCTTATACATCTGCCATGAATAAAATGGATATATCTTTTGGCTTTATATTGGACTAATAATCAAAGGAGTTAGACTTAGACTTGACGAGCTTTGTAAAATATTTAAATTTTAATTAAAATATATTACGATACACAAAAAAAAATATATAAACAGTAAATTACAAAATATACTGAAAGGTTCAAATAGGGAAAATGGATACAGATTTTTTTCCTTGGTATAAGTAAAATTTAAAACTTTGAAGCTTTTGATGTATTTAACATATTGGATGACTCAACTTTTTTGAGATTGAACACAATAGATGGCACTAATTTGGACAGTTCTGCATTGAAGAGATAAAGCAGTTTGTATTTTCCATTTGCACATTTTTAGATAACCATTGATGGATTCCCTTCCTCTCTAAAATAAGCGTAGTAAACATGCTTTATATACCAAATTAAATTCCAAACTTATACAAACAATGATTGATAAATAAGGGCAACCAGCCCTGAAAAGATTTGAGATATAGTGTCAGGGTCTTTCGATTCTTTCGGTTAATGAGTTGAAGTCATTAACTGATGGGGTGTGTCAGTTAGGGTTTGATTAGGCTGAGTCAACAACTCGAGTCATATATTTTTGACTTAACGAAATTAAAACAGTGGCTTTTGAGTGATTTGTGATGGTTTTGAAAATAACTGTTTTTTTTTTTTTTTGGTTTAATTTCATATTCATGTTTGCAAAGTATACAAATCATTTGGTAGAAAATAAAAAGACTTATTAATAGGAATAGGAAGATAAAAGTGTTAATGTAGGGCCAACTTATGTTGCCACTTGTGAGAATATAAATTCACCAAAGTATACATGGGCCTCATTACATTGATACGACACTACGCAACTTGGCAACTTGTTCAAAGCTGTCTGGTTCTATCTATATTAGGCAATGGAGAAAACTAATGAATTCTCTCTAGATATAGAAGAAAAAGAAGCGAGGATGGGGTTCAATGTACGATATACTAGGGTGTTTTAAAGCTCCTCTGAAGGCATTCTTACAGCTCATAGCCGCAGAGGTCTGAATAATAGATATGCATATTTATGGTACTGTATATATGGCAGCACGTTGAATTATCGAATGAATATATATACAAGTTTGAAGGTATTAAATCTTGAGGCCATAAGGAACTTTTTAGAGTATTTTGAGGAATAATGGAAGACTTTCATGGTGATCCATTCGAATGGCTTTGCGTCAATGTATTTGCTCTAGTGTTGTCACTGCTGGACGCAAATGGAAATTTGGGGTTGAATCCGACATTTTGTGGGCAAAAAATAGCCGAGAGCTTTGGAAATAAAAAATTTACAGTGAGAACAACTTTGCATCGGATTTAACCAAGAATTACAACCTATTGCCTCTCTCTGGAAGCAAGAGAAAGAAGTCGGGTAAATTATTACATTACAATCAATTTTTGTTTCAAGAACTAGATCGCATTAATTAAAAACCCAAATATACAATGGAATAGACAGTAATCACTGCCAGTAATAAAAATATAATTAAATTAGTAAAATAATTAAAATATAATTAAAATAGCAAAGTAATTCATGTTATAATATGTGTAAACACCATGCACATTGCATGCAAGCCATGTGCTTGTGTGTAGCATTATCATGCTCTCTAGACTCGCTTCATACATTACATGTGTTTGCCTGTGTAAAATATACATAGGGTAATGTAGGCGTTCCTTTCCGGTAGCCACTCGATCCAACCCTGCCTTCTGCACTTCATTTGCACTATATGTTTCGGTAAGATTCCTCTTTGAGTATACTCTCGGTGATGGAGGGCTTGTAACCCTTCCAATGTTCACCATTGTTGGCTATTGTCGGTTGTGAGGAGACCATTGCTCAGGTGAGCGGCCACACATTTTATGTTTATTGTGTTATTATTGCTGTGATTTGCTTCCCATTTTTTGTGTTTGGGATTCTAATCCACCTTGCATTTGGTTGTTAACAGGTTACAGTGCGTAGACGTTCTTCCTTTCTTGTAACCCTTCCAATGTTCACCATTGTTGGCTATTGTCGGTTGACCATCGCTCAGGTGAGCGGCCGCACATTTTATGTTTATTGTGTTATTATTGCTGTGATTTGCTTCCCATTTTTTGTGTTTGGGATTCTAATCCACCTTGCATTTGGTTGTTAACAGGTTACAATGCATAGACATTCTTCCTTTGCACGCAGGCTCAAACTATTAGGGTTTTGCTTCAGGGTAAAAATGTATTTGTTTTCATTGTTTTGACTGATAATTCTCTGAGTGAAATATAAAGAATTTTTTTAGTAAACTTTATAATATATATATATATATATATATGAAAAAAAAAAATTCACACTGTAGCCAAATTTCCAAAAAAATTATTGCGGACATTAAAAACGCCATAATGTAGAGAGTACACTTTTAAATGCAAATGATGGTCTTTTCAGGAAACTTTAAAGAAATTTTATGGTGCTCTGAATTTTATAAAGTTAACAATGCTCTAATTTATATAGAATGTTTTAAATGCTACTATCTTTTTTTCTGCTTTAAACTTTTGATCTTTGCCCTGAAATAAATTTTAAAGAAAGATTAAGGTGCTCTGAATTTTATGAAGGTTACGGCTCTCTAATTTGTTTACACTGTTTTAAATGTAATGGATGTTCTTTCTCTTTTTAATTTCTGGTCCTTGCCCTCAAATAACTTTTAAAGAAAGGTTCAGGCACAACAAAACTAGATATTCGAAGTGACATATGGGAACTTAATAACACAAACAAGGTTTGTATTCTTGTTTTTGTTCTATTTTTACTGTAACTATTTTACCATAGATTGAATAATTGCTCAAATTTGGAATTTGAAAATACTTGGAATTTGAAAACAAATTTGAAAATACTTGGAATTTGAAAATACCTTTCCCTGTGTACGCACTTGCAACAAGCGAGGGTCAGGGCCAGGACGAGTGGTTGAAAAGGCAGATTCTTCCTTAGCTTCTGTCACGTTAGGGTAAGACTACTATTCAGTTGCGCCTCTTCTTCAGAGCTCAGGAGGTTGTCCAACACTGTAAACCTATGCTCAAGTTTAAGATGGATGAGCATGTGTGGCAGGTGTAAGCAAGTTGTGTGGCATGTGGCAAGTGTTAGTGTCAAGTGGCAAGTATAACGGAGGACCAATTTGGGAGACATATGAATGGAAGTGGATGTATGAGTTTTTTGAAACTTTTATCCTTTTTGAAAGTTTGGATAAAAGTTTGCTAGCCATTTCTGAAACTTTGGATAAAATTTGTTAGCCATATAACATTACCTCGAGACACGTGAAGGTTACAATAAGAGTCTCAAATCAAAACTTAGGATAAAATTTGCGTGAAGGGAAATTGCACCCCGCGACTTTGGTTAAATTTTGATAACACACAAATTTTTTGGGTCAAAGGACCGATTAATGCTTGGTCAACGCCGTATCGATCGCTAGAGTCCCTGCATTGCCGGAGGCAGGGACTAATAAGTATCCTGTGGCTTGTTAGTATTATTCGATATATCTAAATATAATAAAGAGAGCGGTTCGAGCTCAAGTTTAATGCACCTTCCAGTGATTCGGTGATGAACTAGTCTGTAGATTATATGGAAAATTTGACGGAAAGTGAAGAAAAGATGTATTGCACTTTTGAGGTGATCTAGAAATAGCTGAAGAAAACCTATTTATTTGAAACTTATTTTGTAATGAAAGCAAGTGTAATGATGGTAACATGTGCGCATCAATAATCTTTTTATTCATTATGTCTGTTAGTCTGTCAATTATGTTTTCTTTGTAGTGAAATTCATGTTAAAAGATCCTAACAATGGTAACAAGTATGTGTGCATCAATAATCAGTTTATTCATTAGGTTTGTTAGTCTGTCAATTATGTTTTCCTTGCAGTGAAATTCATTTAATAAGCACCCAATTTTTTCACCATGCACATCGTTTAGTCTCGTGAAAATACGTGCATCATGTAGACTAAGAGAAGGAAAAGAATAGTGGAACATACACATAGATCAACCAATCTCGCTGGATGTTACTTCGCTTTCTTACCTGTACATACAAATTCAGAATGCAATCAATGAAATGGATAACACCACTTACTTAGCTTTTCTACTTGTACTTACCAATTCATAATGCAACCAATGATATGAATAACACCACTTACTTAGCTTTTCTACTTATACTTACCAATTCATAATGCAACGAATGACAGGGATAACACCACTACACAGACAATTACTTTTAAATATGGAGAAATATTCAACTGTCAAAGAATCTTTTTCTTTATCAATATTTGAATCTTTACCTTTAAATCTCCAAATTGAGATTTCCTTGGTCACAAAATCCTAAATTGCTTTCCTCGCGCAAAAATGTAGTTTGAGATTTTGTCAAATAAGTTGTGACATTCCATTGTGTTTGAAAATACTTGTACCAAATAGTTTCAACAAGATTATTATGTTGGAAAATGTAACTCCTACTTGTCTTAGTTGTGACTTTCTAAGTAAAGGAGTTTGTTACTATTCTTTAGGGTTGTTATATCATGTTCCTAGATTGGTGTATGCATGATATATTCTTTCAACCATGTGATTGTGTGTCCAAGATAGTCTACCTATCTTGAGACAACACTAAATGTATTTATATGTAAACCTTATTTGATGTGAATTGACAATATAGCGTGCATGCTCTAAATTTAAGTTGGTATCAAAGCCCTTCTCGGCCTAGGCCTTGACCCCTTTTGGGTTGAAGGAATAGGGAGTTTGATAAGTGTTTGTTTGTTCATATTTTGTTTGTTTTCCATCCCCTTTTGCTGCTATGTGGTTGGAAAAGCTACAGGATATAGTCATATTGAGAGTAGTGAAGAGTTGCAATGTGACTTTGAAGCGTGAACATCCCATGTCGAGAAGGTTGTCCAGCATGAACTTCATCGGTGGCTTATTGGGACCAGTCAGGAACAACAGAGCTTGGAGTTTAATTGGCAGCTTGATGGTGCATCGAATTGTGCTGAGGCACACACTCGTTTGTCCATCAGCAATTTTGTTTTTGGTTTTATGCACTATGGTGTTTTTAAATTTGAAAAATATATGATAACCTTGTGAAGATATTCTGACAACTGTTGTCTAGGTAAATCCTCTCTGCGAACAGAGATGATCCCTCTAGCCCATTGAGTGGGTCTAGTAATCGAAGTGATAATCTTTTGGACACTTCCTTAAGTTGCAATTGAAAATAGAGACAAAGAAGATGGCCTACCTAGTTCTAATGCTATATTGATCTCCTTTGTTGAAGACCTTGAAGCACTTGTGTCACGGGCTCATTGTTGCTCCACAAGAGATTAAGACACAACAAGACATGCAAATACAAATAGCATATTCAAAAGAAACCTAATTAACATATCAAGGAATGTTAAGCTAAATGATACATGAGCATACACATTTAGGGAAAATGAACCCGCAATTGTATATTATTAGAAAATAAGGGGAAGCATACAACCAAGCCTTGATGTTGATATGCTCTCCTTGAATTAATATCCAATTCCAATCTAAGTTCTCCAAGCACTCCTTTTCCAAGCCAAATGAGTAGCATATAGGTATAATCTTAGCATAAGGGTGAAAATAGACGTAGAACAACCATTTGGGAATGGGAGAGGATGAATATATAGGCTGGGAAAGGGAGTTAGGACCTCTCCAAAGATAGGAGCATGCCCTCATCTCAAGGAGGTAGCTCATACGGATAAGACCAAGAGCCCAAGTTGGGAGAATTCGACCTCATCCACAATGAACAACCTCCAACTCATCGCCCTGGAAGCTTCTAGATCACGAAGCTTCTCATCCTCTTTGGGAAAATTGCCTTTTTGGGGATCATCATGTGTGTACAAGTGAACATAGCGATGCCATCATGGGTTAAGCGTGATGCAACAGGGGACCATTGTGGTTTTTAACTTCATAAGAGCGATGAGTCTCAAAATTAGGGTTTTAGAGCTGCTTCTTCAGGGGAAAGCTCAATGGAATTTTCCAATCAATGTTTTAGGGAGGATATGAGTTGCATATCCAAATGAGCACACTGCATCATGGTCATGTTTCGGGCACATTAGGGTATGTCATCGGGAAGTGCAGGAGGCATGAAAAAATACTGTGTATCAGATGCCCCCTAAAGCAAGAAGGCATAACAGAGAGTGATGTTTGAGATGCTTTACGAGCTTTTGCAAGGACGAGGAGAAACACTGTGAGGAGACCTGTAAAACAAGGATGCATATACATATACATATCTTATATCAAAACATGAATCCACGGTATGGACTCAACCATCCAGATAATAAGGACTATATGAAAGGATCCATGGCATGGGCATAGCCATCCAAATGACAAGGATCAATTGTAAATCTAAGATCCAAGGTATGGACACAGACATCCAATATAGAAGGACCATCATAAATGGAAAGTCCCACGATATGGTCACAACCATCCGCATAATAGAAACATGTGTACAATGATGAATGATACATAGCTCCACCCAGCGTGAGTTATCTTGGACAAAACTTAGGTTCTTGCACTCAATCCCAACCCTATCAAAGTACGAATTCTAACATACGAATGAACATTTCGAAGCCGAACATGCTAGAGAACCACCTGATTATGACCAATGATGTGGATCATTAATGGGCACGAGAGGAACCACCAATAATGATAATGGTCCTTAACGTACGAAAATAAAATGCGTGAATGCGAAAACAAAATTGATGTCGAACACTCCTGGAATCACCCAATTGAAGGTCAATAGTGAAAACCTATCGTCGGATGTGAAGAACTTGTCATTAAGGCATGCAAGGTCTAAGGTACTAAAAGAGAGTTTCTAAGTCATGTTCCTAGTTAATGATTTCAAGTCGATAGGAAACGATGCGTTGAACGAGGGTCATAATGATTCCCTCATCATTAACATGAAACAAGGAATATATTGGAATAAATGAGTATGATCCAAGACTATGACAAAAGGTCAGACAATGTATAAGTAGTGAACTATATATAGGACTTCTCTTGAACATATTGGTGACACGACTCCCGAGTGTGGCAGCATTTGACTGAACATAGGACCAAGGGTCATAATGGCGAAGTGGAATGAGAGGCAAAATTGATCAACCAAACCAAGAAAGACAAGTGACTAAACAAGGATATCCCAAACCCAACACGAGACGCAGATGAGTGTCATGTTCAATAGTGACATGCTCCCTATACAAGAGATATTTCACTTTCACTTTTCCCCACCATTTCTAGTGAGCACCTCTTCAATTTTACACAAGTTTGAAGAGGATACCATATGCTTGTTGTGTTAGTTAATTCTTCGAATGAATCTATCCTAGTAATTTTTATGAGTCCTAGGAAGGAGAAACTCGGGCTCGTCATGGTGACAAGTCTTTCGTCGTAAAATTTTAACTAGCCTAATGTAAGAATAAATCAGTATCTTTTTCACATTTAGAGAGTTTGAAAAAGATGCAAAAAAAATAAAATCCATCATGTCGCTTCTTGTAGTTTGTCCCTCAAATCCGGAACAGTAGAAAACAGTATTTGAGAGAACCTCTTGACCATATCGACCAAGGTGTACATTTTCGTAAATAGTCAATCTTAGCCTGAAAAAGGGGTAAACGTATACTGAGACAATGTCAACTCATTTAATTTAACAAGTTCAAAAAGACAAGTATTCAACAATCTTTTCATATTTTGAGAGTTAGAAAAGAGCTTAAAGATGACTTCTCCTAGAGTAACAAGTGGTATAAATGATATCAACTAGTTCCAGTCATGATGGAACTACTCAAAACATGTAATGGTCAAGAGGCTAGTGAATAAGACCACTCATTGCAGATGTTCCTCACGCAAGGGTAAAACAACCAAGTGAAAGTGTATGATCGACTAAAGAGATGGTGAATATGGAAAGGAAAAAAGCAAGGCTCATCTAGAAAAAAAGAGTTGACAAAATGAAAATCACGAGAGGTAAAAAGGGAAATGGTTTGATTTTTTCACAAGCTCGAAACATGAGAAAACCTATGCTTGAAATTGATTTCATTTTTGCACAAGCTTGAAACATAGATAAACCATGCTTGAGATAATTTTTCATGCCCCCAATATAATCACTCAATTCGAGGTACATGCCCCCCAAGCTTCATTTCATTTAGCTATTGATGGAATGAAGGTTCACTTACGAGATCAAGTTAAAGACTCGACTCGAATCTTACGAGATCTAATCAAAGACTCGAATTTTAAGGGGATTTGTTTCATTTTTTAATGAGCTTCACACAAGAAAAGAACCATGCTCATATACCTTGTTTCATTTTTTAAGGAGCTTGGCATAAGACAAAGAACTCTGCTCCATGGTCCTCATCACAGACCAAAAGAGGCTATGGCTGCCAAGAGGTTCTCATTAGATGGGAGAACAACACTTTTGAAAGGATACATGTCTAGGGATCCAAATGAAAAATCAGGCTCCAATGCCCCCAGTACATGGTGTACCACATAACCTACTAGATCACCAGTAGATGCAGGCATGGAACAGGTGGCCACATAATTAACCTATGGCGGGGGCGTTAACGCTTGCATGTGAGAACCATTTATGGATTATGGTTGGGTGGGAGCTGATTCAAGACCAATGAATTTAAGTTGATCAATGATCACAATGCTTCCTTCATGCGAGAAACACATCACTTGAAAGAGGGAAGAGACAAGAGATCCCATAATATAAACATAATCATGGCCAAGGAGTATATTAAAATCTAAAGGGCCTTGGACAACTATCACGTCTATATAGACAATATTTCCTCTCAAAGTAATAGGTGACTTAGGAAGGATCCCAAGTGACTTAAGAAGGATCCCTAATGGTTGATTGGTTCCTTTGTTAAAGGATAACATATTCTGGTTGATGGGGACAAGTTGAGGAGAACCTAAAGCTTGCCAAGAAGTTGAGGACATAATACTAACACATGTGCCCTTGTCTATGACTGTGCTCGGTACAACCATATGGTAAGTGAGTACTGTAATCTGGAAAGGCACATAATACGGATGATGATATCCTATCAGTTGAGTCCAATCAAAATAAGTGACTAAACTACTTATAGGGGGTGTCGTAGGAGCATGAGATTTGTTCTCTTATGCTATAAGAATAGGAGAAATTCTCGCATGCACCTCGGGAATGGGAGGATTTCCCTCTATTTCATTTGAAACTGAAGAAACCAGAATAACCTGAGAAGTATGAGATTCACTCTCTACCGGAAAGTTACGGTTAACTGAAGGTGGAGTCAATTATACCATTTTCTCAACCAATGGCTAGTCAAGAATGGACTGACGAGACTCACTTTCAGAGAGAGTGGGGTTGACCAAAGATGAGTTTTGATCAATCACTGGATTAACTACTAAAGGATCAAGGGAAAGCTTTCAATAACTAGTCAGAAGAAGAGGTTGAGAAGCTATAAGGTTTTCCAAGTCCTTGGAAGCTTCATCCATAAGAGAACAAAGGTGAATGGGATGATTACCTTAACACAACTTATAGGTAAATTTCACTTTTCCCTTTTTCCCATGGGATTTATTGTTACTAGTTGAGGGTTTGTCACCAACATGATCGCCAGAGGCTAATGACAAAGGTTGATGTGAACCTACGAACCACACTTCTAAGACCTTGGGAATACTAAGATAACTCCGAAGAAGGTGGTCACCCTTACATAACATGTAAGGGAATTTTACTTTTTAGGGCTCATTGGAAGATTTTTCTTCATTAGCTGCATCGGTAACAATAGTTGTTTGCTTCCCCCCTTGCTTATTTTGTTGCTTCCTCTTCATCCTCTTCTTATTCTTCTTAGCTTCCTAGTTACCAGAATCCAGACCTTCATAAGGCGAAGAGGAAGAATGAGGTGAAGAAATAGGCGAAGAAGGCAACGGTCCAACTTTAGGATCAAAATGAGGTTGATGTTGTTTAGGTGGAGGAGAAGTTGATTGAAAAGCAGTTTGGACACTTGGAACCACCAAGATTGAAAATAACCAAACTAACATACCAATGGTCAATCCAGGAAAGGACAACGTTGCCACATAGGGAGAACCAACATTTCCAAAAGAAGGAAAAGGGCTAGGATTCCCATCAGAGGGGTTTCCTTGATAGGTAGAATCAGGAAATGTTGCCATTGGTATCAACCTAAGATCTACTAAGGAGTATTTCCATAGGAAGGATGTTGTTCCACGATCAATTAATTTTAAAATTTGAAACAGAAACTTTGTCTTTTCATGTTTTAAGTGTCAAGAAAGTATGAAAAGGTGACTCTATTCACTTTCATTGGTTTAGCGAAATCGAGAGGATAAGTGCTCAATGATCTTTTCAAATTTATGGAGTAAAAAGAGATCGAAATGACTACTTAGGATACTCTAGGCAAAAGGGATTACCAAGTAATCGTTAATTGCAATATACACCTTAGCAAATAAATTTACCAAGGACTTTACGTATGTGTAGGCAATCTCCTCGAATGTTGTGTTTGGTGTATCATGTTTATAGGGTGGTAGACTTGGCTTCCTATAGATAAAGTTTTGCAACCTATGAGGGTCTCCCTTCATATACGCGATGGTACAAGGATCACAAGTCCCTGCTAGCGATGTCTAGTGCAAGTGTGAATGGCAGTTGTTGAGTTTTATAGATGCCAGAACACGTCTCTAGCCTAGACCACTAAGTGTGAGCATTAATGTTTCAATTTATCCTTAGATTAATTAAGGTAAATTTTAAAGTTGATCTTGAAATTATGTTTTGGTTTTGAGGCTCAAAATGATGTCCCCTGAACACCTCAGATGCAACTATATGAGAAAAGTAAAATGTTTCATTTCAATGAAAGGTAGAATAACCAAGGGAAGAAATTTCAATCAATAATGCATCAAACAAAATTCATCATGCAAAATACCTTCCACTAACTTTCGCTTTTGTCTTCCAAATGCAATGCCAAATGTAAAGAATGATTCTCACTTTTCACGATCCTAAATACAACTTGTTGAAAGAAAAATGATTTTGACTTTACTAAGATGCACTTATGTGAATTATGCTTTTCTTTTCGTTTTGAATGATTTGATGCACCTAATACCTTTTTCAGCTTTCAATCATTGAAAAATGTGATATATTCTCAAAGATGAATCTCAAAAATAAATTTCCAATGCAACTGATCTAATGCATTTTCATGAAAATTAAATTTCGAATACAAGCTAAAACAAATATAAATTGATGTTTTCAATGGTTTCCACAGAAAAAAGCATTCAACCAATTAGCAAAACAAACATCTCAATGAAGCCAACAAGCAGTAAGTGATGACCAATTGACTAGAAACCCTAGAACTCAATCAGATTTCACTTCAAAGCCAATCAGACAAAATTTTCATTTTAATCAAGACAATCAATAAAAACACCACAGACACTCTGGAAAATCACTAATAGAGGACACAAAGACTAAAAACAAGAAGAAAAACCCTATTTTCTCTTATAATCTAGGATCATCGCACCTGTCATAAGCAAAATAGCGATAATTGAAATTGTAATTAAAACATCTGCGATGTCATCACGACTGTTGGAGGCCAACCCACGATGGGCTAGAAAAATGAAGAAAAAATAAGAAATCTTCAAGACGAGACAAAATTCAATGTTCTCAAGCAATTAACAACAAGTGAAAATAGTTATGGAAAAGCAAACAAGCTAGAAAACTGACAGTTGGTCAAGCTCAACACAAATTCAAAGTGAACGATTGAATGGAAAGGGTTAAAGCTTCCCCAACGGAGTCGTCATTTTGTTGTCTAGGTAAATCCTCTCACCAGATAGAGATGATCCCTCTAGCCCAATCAGTGGGTCTAGCAACCGAAGTGACAATCTACTGGAAACTTTCCTATTAAGTTTCAATTGAAAAGAGAGACAAAGAATATGACCTACCTCATTCTGATGCTATCTCGATCTCCTTTGTTGAAGACCTTGAATCACTTGAGTCACGGGCTCATTCCTATTACTCTCATCATTTATGCACCTACACAAGAGATCAAGACACAACAAGACATGAAGATAAAAATAGCATATTCAAAAGAAACCTACTTAACTGATCAAGGAATGTTAAGCTAAATGATTCATGAGCATACACATTTAGGGAAATTGAACCAACAAATGTATACTATTAGAAAATAAGGGGAAGCATACAACCAAGCCTTGATTTTGATAGGCTCTCCTTGTATGAATATCCAAGTCCAGCCTAAGCTCTCCAAGCACGCCTTCTCCAAGCCAAATGAGTAGCATAAGGGTGAAAATAGACATAGACCAACCATTTGGGAATGGGAGAGGATGAATATATACGTTGGGAAAGGGATTTAGGACCTATTCAAAGATAGGATTCAGCCCTCATCTCAAGGAGTTAGATCATAGGGAGAAGACCAAGAGCCCAAGTTGGGAGAATTCGACCTCATCCACATTGAACAACCTCCAACTTGTCACCCTGTAAGCTTCTAGATCATGAAGCTTCTCATCCTCTTTGGGAAAATTTCCTTTTTGGGGATCATCATGGGAATACAAGTGAACAGAGTGGTCCCATCACGAGTCAAGCGTGATCCAACAAGCAACCATCACGGTTTTTAACTTCATAAGAGTGATGAGTCTCAAAATTAGGGTTTTAGAGCTATTTCTTCAGGGGAAAGCTAAATGGCATTTTCCAATCAATTTTTTAGGTAGGATATGAGCTACATATATGAATGAGTACACTGCATGATGGTCATGTTTCAGGTACTTCAGGTTATTTCATGGGGAAGTGCAAGATGCCTGACAAAATACTGTGTAACAACAACCTTGTGAAGATATCCGGTGCATGTGAGACCTATGAGGGTTCGATGAGATTAACATTATGTCAACCATTATAGTGATATAATAGATCTTGACCGGTGTAGCTATAGATTTGAAAGGTGAGCGCACTATTGTTTTATTTAGTGAGAGTTCATTGTTGCATGTAGATTCAAAAGGGGAGCCCATTGATGCACTGTTTTAATTCTTTTTTCTCTCCAACTAGGATTTCTAGGTGCATCACCTACGTGAAATGTTTTGTAGAGGGGAGAGAGATTCAAGTTAATAAAAAATTAATATCTTGATTGACATGGATGGGAGTTGGCCCCGGGACCTCCAAGACCAATCGATCATGTGATATTTCTTAATTTATGGTCAAGAGAGGCCCTCGACTTGGAAGAGTTATTGGCTGATCAAGTGGAAGGGTCATTGGAAAGCACTGGAGTTTGTCCTACATGTGGAGAAATAGATGCTATTTCGAAAGGTTATTGAGTGGAATTGAAAGGTTTTTGTATACATACATTGTGCTATGAGTGCATGAGAGTGCTAAGTATTCTCCACAGAGGACCTACAAACCTCTTCTTCTTGTCACCTTAGCTCTGGCATGTAATCTAAACACAGGTTGTTTACCATTTGTGGTCTCCAATGCATATGCAATTGAGAAAACTAGGAATCTTCGATGCATGTATGTTCAATCTAGTGACCAGCCATCGAAAATGACAATGCATTCATTCATTGTTTCACATATTTTAATCAAAGCAAAGGAGATGTGAAGCACCAAGCTTGTAGCCACTTGGAACTTATTTCTATGGTATTATGGGATCAATTAACCAAATTTTCCTTTTTGTTCTGCTTGCCATTGAGTGTATCAAGTCATGTAAAATTGTATTGATATATGTCTAGTGGAAAGAATTGGATGCTTGACAATTAGTCTGACCAACTATTGGCATATGTTTGAGTTTATGTTTAAATTGGCCATTCCAACAATAGACAAATTCATTTGTAGGAATTGTTCACTACTAGATAAAAAGAAAACATGACAGTTAAGATGGCATTAGAGGAGATGCATTAGATATTAGAGGACAATGGACAACCGAGTTTGTGTGAGTTTGTGGAATAGACTCACTAATATCATTTATTATGTGTCACATACATTTATTAGTAAGAAAGTCTAGGTTGTTTTGTATTGGTGTTTATAATGTATGTACCTAGTAACTCCAAGAATTGGAGTGTGTAATGTAAGCCTGATGAGGCATATTGTTACACTGAAATTTGTCACCATGGCTATCTGCAGTTAATATGGCTCCATCAATAGTCATATTGTCCTCCTGGTCAAGCCTCATACCTCTGCTCTTCATGTCAAACTTCAAAAAGAGAGAAAGTCACTTAAAAACATGTTTATCTCTGGGTACGCAGGTTCTCTCTACCTTGCCTGCGTGTATGCATCCCAAACACACTGTACTTGCGTACTTGTATGCTCTGTAAGCCAAAGGATGGGTGCGTACCCCTGTAAAGGTCAAAAGGCACGAGTTTCATCTTTAAAAAGTTACTTGTGGTCACTTCTAGA
>APFE030611126.1:6005-17674 GCA_000404065.3 Pinus taeda | reverse complement strand
GTGGCTTGACACCCGATTGGTCCATGAATTCTATTTAAAGCGCATGGAGGGTCATTTGTAGGTTAACCGTGCATCAGAGAAGCTTATGTAAATTTTCATTATTTTATTAATAAATTTCCTGTAGTAGCCACGTTCGCGCAGGCCATGGACTGTTTCCCTCTCTGAGGGTTTTAACCACGTCAAAATATTGGTGTATTGATCTGTGATTTGTTTGTGAGCGGTGTCCTTTTGGTGTTCTGTCTGAGGAACTTACATTGTAGAAACCCTAGCCAACATAGAACCCTAAGGGTAACATTACCCTAGGACATTATAGGTCCACCTCCTTGTGTCTGTTAGAATGCATCAGGATCTCAGAGATAAGCATGAATTGCATTTCATTAATAAGATACACATATAAATATAATGTTCATGTGACATTTTGATTCATCTTGCAAGGCCCCTTGAACTCCCAATGGCAATTCATATTCACCCTAACAAATTAGTTAGTTGTCCTTCCCCACTTAATATGAAAATATTCTTGGAAATCCAAGCAGAAAGATAATGACAATTTCCAATCAATAAATTTTCTCTCTAAATATGGCAGTTTTGAAATGACCATAAACCCAGTGGCTAGCAGAAGCCAAAGTCTTCTACTAAATGGTGATTTAAGGTTGACCACCAACTCTAGAACTTGACTCTAAGTCTCAATGGTTCTTGGAACATTTTCAAATTTGTCTAGAATTTGATGTCTACTTCTGATTGGAAGTGCTCACAAATGAAATTTGAAGAGGACCGCAAAATGATCATGGTCTTAAGATGGTTGCAAACTACTGGAACTTGGTTCTAAGTATTAGCAATTCATTTCCCAATTTAGTCGGAAGTTGATGCCTTCTGCATATTGGAAGTGCTCACAGATCATAAATTGCATATCACCACAATTTGATGTCTAGTATAACCCATAGGTCTTCCACTAAATAGTAGTTTCAAGAAGACCACACACCACACTTATGGCTCTAAATATGGTATTATCTCTAACTCTATGTTTGCCTATGACTACAACTTCTAATTCTTGTTGTGGTTCAAGTTGGATTCTACATGAATGATTGATAGGACTTGGAAATTTGAAGTCTTACAATCAATAATCGATAGTACCCCCCTTTGGAAAGCCACATCACCATGTAGATCCTTGAATTCTATAAAGAAAATTGTGCTCCTTACAAGTATATGTAGAACCAATCCAATATTGGTCTTTATGATGTCAATATTAGAATACCCCATGGATCCTAAAGCATATCCTCCTCCATAAAAAGTGGCATGCACATATGTCCATAGTCCATTGTGATTGTGAGGAGCAACCAACTTATTAGTGAATATTATCACAGGTGCTACTTGTTAGGTTCCTATACCAATAGGTTTCATTTTTCATGATTGAAAGTGGAAAGGCTAAACATGTTAATCATTGCATCTTGCAAAGGCTCCATATTTTGTATACAGACTAGGAAAATTAAAATATGAAAAGAGGGTATGCCTTAAAAGAATAATCAAAAGGCAAGAAAATCAATTGGTCAGAAAGAATAGTAAAAAATGAACCCCAAATCAAAGACCAGGAAAGTGGCCAGTCAAAATGCCACTACTATCTTATTGGCATCATAACAATGTGCAAATACTGCTGCTAATCATACTTGATGGATGGTCCAACAATTCAATCTGGACCATGCCATGTTTAAATTGTTTTGTTGCAGAATAGAGAATGATTCCTCTCCAAACAGCCCAAGTTTGGCAGATGACTAGCTAGGTAGAGAAATGAAGGATCCCAACTGCTTAATCTGGGTCCTTGGAAGAGATAAGGGTAGATTTAGATAGGAGGGTAGTCAAAAGAAAAGAGGATAATCAGGGTTTGCTAAGCTAAGTGCACCCAGTTAAAATGAAGAAAAAATGTTAGGATTATCAAGTTGGGTAGGTAGTGTGAGGTTGCAGAAGTAAAAGTGCCATCACCATTTGGCTTATCAAAGAAGAACTCATCCCATTCAGGGTATTGGCACCATGGCAGAGGTCTGATGACATAAAAATGGAAGCATGACTAATCTCCCTTTTCCCCCAAAGATCATTTACTAACACTTCCCAAAGACCTTGGGATATTCCCAACAATCTTACTTCACTTCATTCCAGTACCAATTCCAAGTCAAATTCTCAGTTGACTAAAGGAAAAGAAGCCACATTTCTTCTGTAAAAATCACTATTCTGAATTCCATTTCTCTAAATGTCACTAAGTTTCATTCCATGGGCTTAGCATTTTCCCCTGCATTTTCACCTCACAAAGTCATATTAACATCTAATTTTATTATTTAGCTCCTTAAAACAGTGCTCCCCTTCCCTAGTTCTACAAAAACTATATAAAAATCCCAAAAAGCTATTTAATATCCCACCCCATAGCAATATAGCTATATAAGTTAGTCTTGGGAAGTATTTAGTCCATCTGGGACTAATATTAACCCTCCCCCACCCTAACGACTATGGGTTTTGATTAAAACCTTGGGTAAAATCAATTGCCATAGCACCCCCGCTCAAAAACCCTGTTTTTTATCCCTCTGGCGTTAATATATTTGTTTATAATGTTTGAAATAAACAAATATAAAAATAGGCGCACATTATAACCCCGCTAAACCAAAGTTTCAACCCACCCCCTCCATTATTTTTAAAGTTTTTTAATCGGTGGGCTCCACTTTTAACTTCCCGCCGCCCCGTAACCTCCGCCAGCCATCTGATCGTCGGCCCCCCAGATCCAAGGGTCGGCGGTCTTTCTTACCCACAAGTCAGCAGAGGTTTAGCGTCTGGGGGATTGGTGGTTTGGCCGCCGTACCCCCACCATGCGTTGCCTTCCTGGGGTGTTCCGAGGCCCCTCCCCCGATACGGCTCATGCCGAAAGGCGGTGCGGGGAGAATATCGGATACCGCCCTCCGCCCCGACATCAACACCACGTCATTTCTAGCATCACTACCCGCGTCCGCGCCCTGCCTCCATGACACTGCCACCTAAGCCGCCCGGGTCCATGTCATGCCGCCATGTCATGTGCCACCTCACCCCCTGTCAGAGGTCCATGTCATCATGCCGTACCCGGGACCCACCAATGACATCATGCTGATGTCATCACCAAAAGGCGCCAAAAGCACCAAAAAACCCAAATTTACATAAAACAACGCAAAAATGACAGTTTTATATCATTTTCATTACTTGTTTCTGGAGTGTTGTGCATGCTGTTCACGTCGATTTGCCGCCAAACCTGGAATTTGACCGTTCGAGCTACTGCCACCTGCAAATTCAAGTCAATTACTCACCAATGTTCCAGCTCAATGCCCTCAGTGTCGTGAAAACCAGGTATTTGCCCACATTCAACCTTTTTACCCCTGTTTTCACCATTTGGTCCATTTAAGTATGGGGATTTACGCGGTGCATTATATTAGATATAATTTTTGGGATTCAACTGCGTTAAGTAAGTCATTCAAATGTATGACCATTTGGTCCATTTTTTGCCTGCATAAAAGTCTGCTAGCACCCACACTAAGCCAATTATGCACCAACTTGTTGTCTAAACTTTCTGGTTAGCATCCTCTGCCCACCAAGCTCAATAAACCTGCGTCACTCCGCGAAATTCACTTGAAAAATTGGCTTTAAGAGCCCGTGATTCCAACACAGTTCCTCACAGTTGTTCATTATCCACTTCCACCAGACTTCCCTCTGCAAAAGTCCACCTGCTCAGCTCAGGGACATCTTTTTTTTTCCCTACAGTTGCCCCACAAGTTTGTCAACCAGAGATAAATTCTGTTGAAACTCTGGAATTTCTCCTTTGACACACATTGCAAATAGCTAAAGCCACTACCAAATACAAATTCACCTTGCAGTCTGCAATAATTGTACTGAATCCTATCCCCAAGTATCAACACATAAAAGAATTCAATATGGCTGCTCCAGCTGCTCTAAATGTTGCTCCATGCAATGCACCTAACAAGGAACTTGAGGCACTCCCATTAGTTGACAGTGATTACCTCATTCAGGATTTATTTGGGGACAGAAACCACTTACAGACCTTCTGCCAGCTGAGGAATAGCTACTTAAGCAACAGTGACATGTATGGCATCTGGGAGTCAAATTTGCCCATCTATTTCTTGCCTTCTATGAATATCTTTCCTGAAATAATTCACCTCTGTGCTGAAAATTATGACCCAAGCCTCAGAGCTGTCAAGTCTCCATCTGGGAGCATACTCTTTCATATAACTCCTGACTCCATTAATCAGATGCTCAATTTCATACAGACACAACTGTTCATCCCATTTTCCATCAAATACCTGCTGGATGAAGTCCCCAAACTCTTCAGCACTGAGATAGCCAGAATTGCCAAGACCTTCATGAGAGCAGACCGCCAACCTACAGGGCCACCTCCTTTTCTATAAGTTAATTTCAATGAGGTAGGCAAGCTGCTTGTAGACATGATATCTTCTATGCTGGGTTTCTCAACAAGTGAGCACATTGATGAAACAATGTTGGTTCTTTTGTCTGCATATAGCCTTGGAAAGCCCCCTGCTGTCAAATATAACTATCCCAAGTTCATAGCCAATAAAATACATGACCAACTTCTAAAGCTAGACAGGGAGGCAGTTTTCAAATATTCATTATATATCTATCACCTGTTCATGTACTATCAGACAGATTGCTTCCAATGCCGCATCAAAAAGCTAGATTCATAGGGTGAAAGGAGGTATGTTATCTTTTGGTCTTCAGTTTTTCATCAAGTTCAGAAATCTCCCTATTCTTACTGTGAGTTCATTGACCAACTTGTTTATCTAGTCTCATGTCTCTTGAAATTAACTCCTCCTCCTAGATTGTCATATGACATGCAAAAAATATTGCAGTTGTCCAAGAATTATAAAGTAGTTGATTGGTATCTATACCAAAATCACACTTTCATTAGGATCTATGGTTGTGAGCTCTGTCCTTACAGGCTCCCTAGCTATGTACCCATGATATTGTTTGCCTTGGAATACTATAGGCAACTCATTAATTCAGATATTACTCATTTTCATAGTGCCAAGAAGAAGGCTAACCTGAAATTCAAAGACCATCTAGGCCCCTTTATCATGAATAAGAAAGATGGTTGGCAACAGCTCAAACTGAAAAGGAGTTTGTGGTGGGCCCCTTATGACCCTGAGGGATTTATCAGTGTTAGAAGAGTCAAATATAGGTTGTTAGCCTATAAGCATTGTCCAATTCCACAAACTGAGCAATATGCCAACAAAGATGACTGGGTGCCAGGCACATTAATTGAAGAGTTTACTCAGGAAGATATAATGGAGCAAAATGTCAAAGATTTAGAAAAAACTCTTGACTTGGATTCTTTTCACCAGGTGACATTCAAGCTGCCACTCCAAGTCGGGGAAGGCACCTCCAAAGCCGCAACTCCACAAACTACCCAACAAGTATCTACAACAACAACAGCTACAGCAAAGGGAAAGGAAGTGATGGATGCACAGTAGGAGACAGAGACAGAACAACCCACCACTTCCAAAGATCAGAGTCAAGGGCAAGCCCCTCTATAGCAAACTAAAACATCACAGCTTCCAGTCTTGCAAACTCCTCTTAATGAGGAAAGAGGTAAGAAACAAGATAGAGAGGAGGCCACACCACCAAGTGGGTCAACACAGCAACCAGAAGCCAAGAGGCAAAGAATTGACCCTTAGGCTAAAGAATAAATCAGTGAAGAAAGGGTACAGAGCTAGAACAGAGAGAGAGAGTCCAGCCAGCAGACTACTACCAGCTCATTCCAGTAGGAACAGGGTATGCAGCATAGTACAGAGGTGTCTTCTTCCAGGAAGCAGGGCAAGCAGCCAGCTGGCATTCCAGTAGGAACAGGGTATGCAGCATAGTACAGAGGTGTCTTCTTCCAGGAAGCAGGGCAAGCAGCCAGCTGGTATCAAAGGAACTTTCATGGAGATCAAGGCACAAAATGAACTTTTAAGAATACAACTTTATGATCAATTCTTGAAAACAACACCCTCCAAGCAACAAAGATTAATGGCAGCTTATGATATCAAGGAGGACAAGATGATTTTTACTCATTTCAAGCCTAAAGTTCCACTCCCCAAATCATCTGCAGACTACATAAAGACAAACATGGAATTCATCTCCAAGGACATACATCCCATGGATCAAATTGAACTACATAAGCAAACAGGTAAAATGGTTTATGCCACACTTGCAAACAGGGCCATGCTGGCCCATCAGTGAAAAGAATCATTGAAGAATACAAATACTCAAGTAGATCTGGAAAGGATGTCCTCCACTTCCAAGGATGACTGAATAAAGACATTGGAGGATATTATTGTTGATCTAGGACATGATCCTAAGGATCCAAAGGGTATCAAGGCCCTTATGAAGAAGAAGGATGATATTTCTGCACTCAGAAAGCAGGGAAAACTACCTACAACCATTCACCCTCAAACAACAGAACTTGTACAAGAAAGATAGGTTGATGAGACCATGGATCTGCTTCTAAAGTTGAATCAAAGAATACTACAGATGGAGGGAGAATTGGAAAAGGCCTTGCAAGACAAGCAAGGGGAGTCAACCTCCCAATTCCCTCAAACATCTACAACTCTTGACCTTGCTCCTCATACACAAACAACATCAGGCCCTCCTGCCATTCCAACACCTACAACGGCTACATCAACTACAGATGCAACAATAGCAACAACAGCAGCACCTGAATCCAGTATGAGTATGGAGGACCTAATGAAAGCTATCAAGGAGCTTGAAATTCAGGTAACAGAGGTAAAAGAGGCCAAAGAAAGGCTGGCCAAACTAGAGGCCAGTTATGACAAGTCCAAAATGACAGTGGTCGAGAAGAAAAGGGAAATAAAAGCCCTAGAGACCAGAGTGAAGGCCTTATAAAAAGAACTATCTCTGGACAAAACTCTGGCTGAGATCAAAAAGATTTTTTGGGCCAAAATTGGCCAATCAATTATATGATAAATTGGAGAATTTATTTTTTATTGAGCATGAGATTAATCATCTGTTTAAAGTGCCTCAAAATTTCTATAGATATACTGAAGCAGATGAAACACTCATAAAGATAAGGAGACATCAGCTACCTCCAGCTGATTGGTGGCAAGCAATGCTGGAAGTATTGCCCAGATAATTTTGGTCTGCTCTTCCTTTTGTCAGCTTCATGGTCTGAGTCACAGTACAGGTCAGCAAAGAATCAAACACACAGGTACTACAGAAAGCACCAAGGCATTGACTCAACAAAGAACTAAGACAGCGTGCTCAGGAATGCAGATTAAAGACACAGCTACAACCAACTTTGTTGATCCAAAAAGTCAAAATTTGTCTGACAAAAGACAACTGCCACACCAATATTAACTGCTGTAGTTATTTCTATATTATAAATTGGAGAATTTATTTTTTATTGAGCATGAGATTAATCATCTGTTTAAAGTGCCTCCAAATTTCTATAGATATACTGAAGCAGATGAAACACTCATAAAGATAAGGAGACATCAGCTACCTCCAGCTGATTGGTGGCAAGCAATGCTGGAAGTATTGCCCAGATAATTTTGGTCTGCTCTTCCTTTTGTCAGCTTCATGGTCCGAGTCACAGTACAGGTCAGCAAAGAATCAAACACACAGGTACTACAGAAAGCACCAAGGCATTGACTCAACAAAGCACTAAGACAGCGTGCTCAGGAATGCAGATTAAGGACGCAGCTATAGCCAACTTTGTTGATCCAAAAAGTCAAAATTTGTCTGACAAAAGATAGCTGCCACACCAATATTAACTGCTGTAGTTATTTCTATATGATAAATTGGAGAATTTATTTTTTATTGAGCATGAGATTAATCATCTGTTTAAAGTGCCTCCAAATTTCTATAGATATACTGAAGCAGATGAAACACTCATAAAGATAAGGAGACATCAGCTACCTCCAGCTGATTGGTGGCAAGCAATGCTGGAAGTATTGCCAAGATAATTTTGGTCTGCTCTTCCTTTTGTCAGCTTCATGGTCAGAGTCACAGTACAGGTCAGCAAAGAATCAAACACACAGGTACTACAGAAAGCACCAAGGCATTGACTCAACAAAGCACTAAGACAACGTGCTCAGGAATGCAGATTAAAGACGCAACTACAACCAACTTTGTTGATCCAAAAATTCAAAATTTGTCTGACAAAAGACAGCTGCCACACCAATATTAACTGTTGTAGTTATTTCTTTCATTTACTTCTTTGACAGAGTTGGTGATGTAATTTATTACACAATGACTCATCATCTAGATATTTTATCTCCTACTTTGTATATATATCCCCCCATAGAACGTATTGGGGGTCGATTTTGGTGAATCTCTCTCTGAAGAGCTGCATTGTATATCTCAGACTTTTTGATAATATAAATTTCTGGTGAAGTTCCTAGTCTCTGTACTGTCTGAAGGTGGAAATGAAGGACCGTGTTACCCTGCAGAATTCCTGTGTCACTTAATGGAACAATAAGTTACTCAAAACTATGTTTTGTTTTTCTGTGTATGCATAAATTTCACATATGTTTCATGATCATAACAACAGGGAAAAAGAATAGCTTAGGACTTGTTTAAATACACCCTCCGCTCAATCTTTGTTTCTAAAATATGTTTTCTTCAGAATTAGCCATGGATATGAATTCTTAATTGCTCATATTTAAACTAATTCTCTCACTGCGAATACTGTTTAGGAATTCTTAAATGCTCTTAAACAATACTCCCACTTTCTCCCCCAATTATCATAGTGAAAGATTCTTGACTGCCTTTCACTCACTGATCTCATGCTTTCATAACCCAAATTTGAAAGATTGTTCCACAAATGCCTATCTGGCTTTGCAGCAATACCCTTCCATCAAAGAATTACTTCAGCAGTACACCATCATGAACTCCATTGCCCAATGGTTCAGACTGCTCTGTAATCTGTACATCAGCTCTGTTTGAATTCACCACCCAACCAAAATCTAAAACAAAATCAGTACACCATAACTAACCTAAAATCACCCACAATAATGCTTAATTATAAAGAGAGAGCCCTCTCTGGTTGCAGGTAGGCTAGGACCTGTAACTAAAAGACTGGTTAGTGGTTACCTTGGCCATAACCCCTATAGGAAGCAGGGAACAACCTGAGTGATAACATCATTGGCGACTCCACTGGGGAACTCCTCAGTTTCAATCTACAACTTAGAGAAAACTAAGCTTCATGTTGTTCAAAAAGCTGTGATTGTCAAGCCTCTCATTAAACACTAGGAAAACAAACTCAGAAGCTGGCTCCAAAGAAGAAAACTCGTTACACCAGGTCAAACCCTGACCCAGATCCTCCAGCCACTTTTGAAACTCTAAATTTAATCCCCAAAGGTCTTTAAGAATAAAGAACAACAACAGGATTTTTCTGACTCGAGCCCTGAAGCTGTTCAGCAAATCTATATTCCCACCCCTGTTAAAGTGTCAGTTCATCCTCATATTACTCCTATTTCTCCTAGTTCTTCATCCACTTCCCAAAGCAACTTCCCCACTCCTCCATACACTTTACATCCTACTCATGTTATCCCTGTTGTTCCAGTTGTTCCACTCCTTGCTGCCCCATTTATCTCTGCAAATATGGCTAACAGATATGCCCCTTTACACTTACCCGACAGGGGCTATGCCCCAATATTATCAAAGCAAGATCACTTACTTTGATGGTATTGGTTCTTATACAGCTCAACAACACACCAAGAAAATGCAGGACTATTTTGAGAACTATGAAATTGATGATGAGGATGTAAGGATGTAAGGATGAAAATTTTTGTCCAAAGTTTAACTAGGGATGTAAGGACCTGGTTTAGGTCATTAACTGCACATTCTATACTCAATCCTGATGCCTTATGCCTGAGCTTCTTAAGCAGATGGGAAAAGAAGAAAGGCCCTTTACACATCCTAACTGAGTATGATAATCTAAAACGGGGTCCACAAGAAACAGTTCAAGACTATTGTGCTAGATTCAACAATGTATACAACGCCATCCCTCAGAACTTGAGGCCCCCGCCTGACTTGGCCCTGATAAAATTCCCTGATGGTTTTGATTCAGATATGGCATATCAATTAAGAGAAAGAGCACACCCAAATCTGGAAGACATGTAGAATATAGCTGTTAGTGTGGAGGCAAACCTGATTGCTAAGAGAAACAGAGCTAAAAACTAGAGAAGAACAACATTTAAAGAGGAACCTTCAGCTTTTGAGCAAAAGATAGATGCAATCATCAAAGGTATGGACATGTTAGGAGATAGAGTTGAGACCATTGAGATAAAATCCTCTTGGGAAGGACAGACAAGAAACACTACTAGGAATCCTAATTTTAGAAAAAATCAAAACCCAAATGTAGGGAGGATTGGTTCTAATCAAAATATCAGACCTCCATTTCAAGAGAACTATGCAGAGGCCTCAACCTCTAATGAACAAATAGAAGATCCCCACATCAATCTGATGGGTTTGGATAGTGAGCAACAAGTATTTTTAACACAAGATGATCAACAAGCCCAAGAATGTAAACAATTTCAAACAAAATCAGGTGAGTCATATGATTTCAGAGAAGGGTATGATACAATAGTCTATGAGGTACACAAACAATATAAAATAAGAAGCAGAACTATAGATGTGCTTGAACTTGCCAAACCAACACATGCCAAATTGCCTAAGAACCCCAATGATCAAACTATCTTAACCGAATCCTCACATAAAAAACTCCAAAGGGAAGTCACAGTGGAAGATGTATCTGATGTACAACCTTCAGTAAATTCTTCATCTACACCCTTTCTTTCAACAGAACTCTTGCACAAACCTCTAGAAAAGGAGCACAACTCAGACATACCTCATAAAAGTGTACCTGCTCCAGAGAAGGTCACCCAAAATTCAACAGAAAAAGAAAAATTTTCTACTCAAAATATAAAGATTCAGATGGAAAAGCCTTTCAATTTAGAAACAGAAATTGGAAAGCTTAAAATAGCCATTCCTCTTTCTGAATTGGCCAAACATGAGGTCTTTAGACAACAAATCAATAGGTCATTACAAGTACCAGAGAATACGAATGCAGTTAATGTTTTGGATGATTAGCCATAATTGATTTTTGGCTCAGAAGTCAATGGCAAATCAGTGGATGGAGGTATCCCTCCATTTTATGTAAGCCTAAACATTCATAACAAAGTATTACACAATACCATGTTTGACTCAGGTGCCTCCCATAATCTAATGCCCAAGTAAGTAATGAAAAAACTTGATCTAGACATCACAAGACCTTATAAAGACTTGTTTTCATTTGATTCTAGCCAGGTAAGATGTCTAGGGCTTATTGTTTGGTCAATTTAGTATTCCTAAATTTATATCATTAATTGTCAACCCGGGGCTCATAAGCTGATGAAGTGAAGGTGTACTATATGTACTTAAGAAACCTCTTAAAGCTTTTTGTCGTTTGGGGGTGTTGTTTGTGATTAGTTTATCTTCCTAAGATGAAGTGATGTATTTATAAACAAATTAGTGATGGTGTGTGTGGAGTGAATTCTAAATGAGTGAGGGTGTGTGATTAGTGATTCCTAACTAATTGCTGAGAAAGGAATACTTTGAAGGAAATGAATTAAAATAACTGAAAGCAAAGA
>APFE030611125.1:257789-335923 GCA_000404065.3 Pinus taeda | reverse complement strand
GTAAGTTCCTCAGACAGAACACCAAAGGACACCGCTCACAAACAGATCATAGATCAATACACCAGTATTTTGATGTGGTTAAAACCCTCAAAGTGGGAAACAGTCCACGGCCTGAGCCAACGCGGCCACTTCAGGAAATTTATTAATAAAAGAATGAAAATTTACATAAGCTTCTCTCGTGAATGGTTAACCTACAAATGACCCTCCATGCGCTTTAAATAGAATTCATGGACTAATCGGGCGTTAAGCCACGGATCAAGTGTCGGTAATACCGAGGAGAGAATGAACCGTCGGATTGTAAGTTACAAATGTACATAGTAAAGGAACACACTTTACCTAACTCTATACTAGACTAGGTTATACTTAACTATTCCTATGTGTCGGAATATCTGAACATCTAATATATGAGGTCAAAAGGGATACATGATGGCCGAAATGTATTAAGTATATGGAAAGAACCCTGCCAAGACTAAAAAGGACTTCACCAAAATTCAGCCTGCCAAGCCATCAAAAGAGATCAGAAAGAAACTGTTGTCTGAGGCGGGCATACCCATGCTCAAAGAAAGTAAAGCATGTCCATATAACAAGTACAAGTGGATCCAATATGTATAAAAGTATAAAGAACTAAAAGTACATAATGGATCATCTGGTCATGATCGAAAAAGTACATATCTGAATATCACATATAAGAACATGATCAATGAAGCTGAAAGATGAAGTTGATCACTGATGTCAAAAATTGATCACAATAGTACCAAATGAACATGATGGAATAAAATGATACTACATCGCAATTTGGATTCTAACATATAAGATATCACTATGAAGAACTGAAACATATGTGGTAGATGGTGTCAACTAGCAGTAACAAGAGCAACTGACAAGTGAACCAAAACATGTTGATGCAACCCGAGGTCTTCACCGACTGCTGTGGTACATTTCTACACAACGGGAATAAATTATCTGAGGTCGACCACGTGAGAAATCATTTGATTACCAGTCATTGATGTATACCATTAACAAACGTGAGACTACTCACCGATAATGATAATGAGAGTCAAGGTACCCAGTACAATCTAACAAGTGTGAATGAATGAGTTGAAGTCGAACACCTGGAAGAATCTATCAATTAGGGGACAATGATGGTTTCCCACTTTCGATAGTGAAGGAATCTGCCACTGATGACTACAAACCCCAAGGTACTACCAAATGGACTCTAGATCTTTGTCCCAAAGCAAATGAGTCGTAGTTGATAGGAAAAGATCCACTAGAAGGAAGGCATTAAGGAATCCTTCATCAATCTAGCACGAGTGTAACCTGTAGGCTAATAATGTGGAAGGAATCAGACGAAAAAGATGTAGTAACCCAACTAAATCACGTTTCCAACATACACAAGATGTAGCTAGCGCACGATAGAAACCCTCTAAACCAACCAATAATGAAAGCTGACATAGAGGTGAGGAATCCACCAATAGGGTCAAATGGAAAAAAAGGCACTGCACAAATCCCAATGTGTGATAATGAAAGTTGATGTCCAACATAATGGAAACAACTCATTCAAAGACCCATAATACTAATCAATGTTGAGCACAAGGTGACCTATCAATAATGAAAATAGGGCCAGGGTGCGGCTCTAGGCCTGCCCTTAGAGCAATATGCCGTCGTCAATAAGGACAAGACCCACCAGTAAGAAGTCAATGGAGACCTTCTCAAATTGACACGAGCAAAGGACCAATATAACTGATGTGATAACAAACATGACACCGACAACTAGGGATGGCCCACTGAAAAATAGGTCAAGAGACACCGTAAAGAGGCCGACGTAGGCTTACTTCCCTTGAACAAAAGCACGACTCAATGATGACAATATGGCAGCATATGATAACTCTGTATAAGTTTGTCATGTAGGAGGCATGAGCAAACTCTCCATATGATTGGAAGAGGTAAGCAGTCGGAGGAGCACTGACTCAATAACAAGGTTAAGGCGTACCTAAATCAAACTAAATCCCTCCCAAAATGGAGGAGAGACTTTCTTTTGAGTGCTTTTTTCAAGGGTGACACGACTGAATCTAGCTGCCAACAAAATATGGAAATGTTGTCCCGTTCTCACTCTTTTTGGAATATATAATTTTTTTGTCTTTTTCTTTAAGCTGGAAAAAGAATAAAAGAATGATATAGTACAGTGGAAAGAACGAGTGTCAGAGAAGCAAATGTAGGGAGGCAAAACTGGTCAAGGACACTCAAAGGGATGTTCCTTCCATGGGTCAAAGGATGTGTTAAGTTGCAGAAGCTAAGTGATTGCATGGTCGATTTTGCAGAAGACATGGTCAAATAAGTGGCTTAAACACGAGTCCAAGTGAAGCGGGCTCAAGGCCAAAAGGTGAAAATAGTCAAAATGCAATGCAGCAGTACAACTCAACACAAAGGAGCCTCTGGGGTATAAGGCCAAAAATAAGCATAGAAGGAGAATGTGTCTTCAACGCACAAGTCATGAAGGGACTAAAGAGGACTCCTGAGCCTACTCAGTATAGCAGCATGGGCAACCAATGTCAGCGAGGTTCTAACTAAGATGTCCATGTAAAGGATGGATCTACCATCACATCATGATTTTAAAAAAATCGGCGAGTGAACATGGTTCGTGAACCGAGACATGATGGGGTGGACACTATGGCTAATGTATCGCTGAACAGAGGCTAGTATGCAAGATGCAATAGAAAAAATGGTTTTCCTAACATATATGCCAGTGAGTGAATGATACTTGCCATGACAGGTCAACAGTCATGGGACCAAAATAACATCTCGGAGAAGTCTCCAAAATATCTCAAAAAATAACCCATTCTCAACAATCCAATCCCACAAGTCAAAAAATCCATGAGACAAAAATCAATTTTTGAAAAAATATTTTGCAATTTTAAAGTTATATAATGACTTTTAGACTCACCATTTTTTTATTTCTATTTTGAGAAAAGAGTTGTGGATCAAAAAGGAGCAAACTTGCCTCTGAACAATTGGACTGTTCAAATCGCACCAAAGTTATAAGGTAACCTTCAAATCATGCTTGTAATAGTTTGTGATAGTTTTTAGAAGTTTTCATCAAGTTTTGACCGTGGGAATTTATGCCAAAAAATCCAACTCTATGTACACGCGGGTTGGATGTGATCAACCTGCATATACGATGGCCCTACACGCAACTATGTGTAAAGGGAACTCGCGTTTACACCAGTTAAAGTTCAAACACAAAAACTAACGGTTGAAACTAAAAAAATTTCAGGATGACCATCACTTGGAGAGAGAGAGATCATACCACAATTGACAATGAGGTAATGAATGACCAACATGCACTAGACGCATTGAGAGGGTGTGGCTTATTGAAATTTTTCAAAATGCCCAACATGAAAGCCAACACACGCCTACTCAAATTGCTAATCCACTGCTGGAGTGCAAAGGATGATGCCTTCATTATAGATCAGATGCCTTTACGGATTGAGGTTGAAGACATCTACTTTATTATCGGTCTCTCCCGAAGAGGGGAGGTCGTGCATTCGACTGGCAGGAAAAGAGGAAGTCTTTTAGTAGAAGACTATGTATATATATACTGTCCTGGCCACCCGAAAAAGATTGGAAGTCAGATTCCAATCAAACACGTAGAAATTTTATCTCTAAGGATTCTATTATTTACCATTATGAGGGTAAATGGATCAGCTTCACTACATCAGGCTTCACGAGTGTCCATGAGCCTGGCAGTGGAATGCCTTAACATGGTTTTCGACTAGTGCATGCCTCTTCTGACCAACATGAAGAGCCAATTGACCTCTATTTAAAAGGGTCAAACAAAGAACTTTGGATATGGGACTATCTTATGCTCATTATTCTTCAAGAAGGTACCTGGGCTACATCCCAAATTATCTGTCTCCATTAGCAGCCTTCAAGATCCTTGGATGGGTAGACGGGTTGACTTGATGAGATGCCTTGGAGACGGGGACATACCTAGGATGACTTTCGATGATGATTTTTTCGCCTGGTGGGACCAACAAATCATCGCAATCGACGAATACTCGTATGTTGGTATGGATTTCCGAGGAGATCCAAACTTGGTCTTGCCACCAAACACAGCATGGGGAGACATAGGTAACAATTTTTTAATATTTTATAAGTTTTTAAGATTTTTTTCTTTTTAAATATGAAATTAACTTAGAAATATTTTTGATGAGACAAAATACTAACAAAAATTACCATGTTCCAGACGTGGGTCCAGTGAGACCAAACGGATTTCCGAGACACAGGCGTCGTGGAAGAGGTGTCGAAGAGGCAGCGGCTGAGACAAAGAGAGTCCTATATGCAGTTCAGAGAAACTTAGTGAGGCTGACTCACCAGGTACCAATGATAGCCATAGAGGATCTACCTGAGGAGATGCAGTGCCGCGTGGTAGGGGTTCCACGGGACTGGATCTGCATACTTCAGCATGTAGCCAATGTAGTAGTTAACTTTTTAGCCACTCATCTTGAGCTAGGTCGATAGATAGGCTGGACATGATTATGGGCATGAACCCAAATTTTGAGGGCATTTTGTCCCAATTTTGTATATTTTTTGAACACTTTATCTATATACAGGCGATTTTATGATATATATACAGATTCAAATTTTTTGATGTTTGTTTAATTTGATGAATGATTAATATGCCAATCTAATGCTTGATTAGCAATAGAGTCTGCTAATGAATTCTTAGATCGTGGAATGTGAACATATGTAATATAAACAAATGATCATTGTAGCATTCTCACTCTTAAAAATTGGTGATATAAATAAGGATCATGAACCCGATAAATGTTATTTAATTGTGACACTACCAGCTATGAGTCTAGATAAACTACCAACGAATCAATCCCATAAGAAATTGCTTCGGATAGTAAATTAATAACGGCAGTATATTCGTCAATGTTATTCAAAGTAAGACAAATACATACTCCCCTCGACACCATCAACTGGTTAGATGGATAATAAATCACCCAAGTTGCCAAAGCAAGATTCTGAGTGTTTCGACTAGCACCATCAGCGAATCTGAAATATATATGATCATCCATCGACACCTTTCAAAGCAGATCAAAAAATGTCGATATCACAAAATTCCCGACAAATATGTACAAAAATACAATATATACAAACAAGCAATTGCTCGGCCGGAACCTAAGCAAAATACTTCTTAAGGTAGAGCCCATTTCGGGGCTCCACCAGCTTGTTCCCTTCAAAATCAACTAATTCATAAGCCCCTTTTCCTAAAACTCGTTTTACTATAAAGGGACCATACCACATAGACTTGAATTTGCCTACCCCCAGTGCGTCTTTATCTTGGTCATAGACTAAGACAAGGTCACCTTCAGAAAAGACCCAAGGACAGACAGCTTTATCATACTAAGTTTTAACCCTTTTCTTATGGGCCTCATTTATTATGGCGACCTCTCGACGCTGCTCATTGAGATGTTCCAAATGAACGAGGCATTCTTCGAGACTAGACATATCTGGAAGAAGTTCTATAGCTAGCTTAAGGGATGGAATTTCACATTCGATAGGAAAAATAGATTCCAGCCAATAAACTAATTGAAAAGGAGTAAAAACAGTGGCAGTCTTTACCGAGGTTCGGTATGCCCAAAGAGCTGGGTACAACATGATGTGCCAATTGAAGTGATTTTTGTCTATTGTCATTTGCAAGATAGTCTTAAGGGACTTATTCATGGCTTCAACTTGCCCATTTTCCTAAGGATAATATGGAGACGAATGCTCCTGCTGGAATCCCAACTTGAGAGCCAATTCGGTCATCAGTTGATTCTGGAAGTGACTTCCATGGTCAGTGACAATCTCTCTCGGGATGCCAAATCAGGAAATAACCTGGTTGAAGAGGAACAAGGTTGTTGTTTCGCTATTGTTTTTGTAAGTAGGCATGGCCTCAGCCCACTTCGTAGAGTAGTCTATGACCATAATGATGTACTTGTGACTTCTGCCGAAGGCGATTACAAGTAGTGAAGTTAATGCCCCACTTTGTAAATGGACTGAATTGATAACAAGAAAAATTGGAGCTGGATGCGCACGCATTTTTCGAGTATAGATTTGATAAGGGTTGCAGCTTTTGACCACCTCAATACAGTCTTTAAAAATTGAAGGCCAAAAGTAGTCGACACGCAAAATTTTCTAGGTTGTTGCAAGCCCTGATAGATGACTGCCACAATCTCCACTGTGGCAATCATTAAGTACAGACTCTGCTTCTTCCAAAGTTAAGCAACGCCTAAGGATTGAATCAATCCCTCTGCGATATAATGTATCACTAATGATAACATAGTCTTTGCCAAGGTGACGCAACTTTCAACGCTCATCCTCAGAGGAAGCAGGTGGGAACTTCAAAGTCTAGAGATATATGATGATATCTCCAAACCAAGGATCTTGTGAAGAAATGAGGAATAAATGTTCGTCGAGGAATTTTTCCTCATAAATAATGTCTTCCTCACAAGGCAGCTCGGAAATTAATTCCGCAAAAACCAATGACTTATTAGGCTTGGATGACAAGAACTCGAGATCAAATTCTTGCAAAATAATAATGCATTGATTGTATTTTCCCCTAATCACTCGCCTACTAAGGACAAACTGAAAAGGATTGACAGTCACTAAGATGAACGTTTTGTGTAGCAGAATATAATGACAAAGCTGCTGGACAACATGGACCACTGCCAAGGCCAATTTCTCAATAGGAGAATAGTGTAGCTCAAGTCCTACTAAGCCTCAACTCAAGTAGTAGATAACATGCTCACTGAGAGGGTGATCCTCCTGAACTGGAACCATACCTATGGTTGATTCTGTCGCAGTGAGATACAAAAGGAAATCTCTACCATAATCTGGTGGACTCAACAATGGAGCAGAGATTAATGCCTACTTCAAGGCATCAAAATATCATTGCACAAAGTCATCCCATAAAAATGGAACTCCTTTCTTAAGTAAATGCATAAATCCTTTGGTAATCTCGGCGTAATTTGCTATGAATCTTCTCAAGAAATTTTCCTTTCCTTTGAGATTTTGAATTTTACGAATGGAAGATGGGGGAGGCAACTGAATTACTGCCTCAACCTTGAGAGGATCTACTCGAATCCCTTCAATCGATACAATGAATCCTAACAACTGACCTGATGTGACGCAAAAACACACTTATTTGGATTCAACCGGATTTTATAAAAATGACATCTCTCAAAAACTAACCGAAGGTGGCTAGGATGATCAATTCTCTTTCGAGAACAAGCAACTAAGTCATCCATGTATGCTTTGATAACATGTTTGATGTCGTGGAAGGCATAAGACATGGCGCGCTAAAAAGCAGCTCCAGAACTTTTAAGACCAAAAGGCATCTTCTTGTATGCAAACCTGCGCCAGGGACAAATAAAAATGGTCCTGTGCTAGTCCTCCAGATGGATAGTAATTTGGTTGTAACCAGAGAATCCATCCATGAACGAAAAAATTTCATTACCCACACATTCATCAAGAATTTGATCAATAAAAGCATGGGGGTAATTGTCTTTTGGACGAGCTTTATTCAAATCCTTAAAGTCGATGCATACTCGGATCGTTCCTTGCTTTTTATCTACTAGGACTGGATTGGAAACCCACTCCATTAGAGGAATAGGGTATATGAAACCTGCCATAAGCAGCTTTTCAACTTCAGCTTTAATAGCTACTACTTTCCGAAGATTGACCGGTCGAAACTTCTGACGAATAGCTTTGGCATTTTCGTACATCTTGATCTCATGCTAGACTATAGATGGATAAATTCCAAGAATTTCCTCATAAGACCAAGCGAACACATCTCGAAACTCTTTAAATAGATCAGTGTAAATTTGAATCTCTTCAAGGGAACAATCAGCCCCGATGAAGACATTTTCTCTAACGTTAGGATTCCTAGAGATGTTTATAGGTACATTTTTTTAGACAACTGACATATTACTTTCAGCAAATAATTGTGTTGGATCCAAAGGGTTTGAAACTATACAAACATTGCTAGTAAGCAGATTGGATAACCTGGATTCAACTTCATGCAATGGAGGAAGAAAACATGAACAATGATGTAAATCTTCCCACGGTCAATCTACACCCATCATTTCCTCTAAAATTGCGTCTTCAGATGGTAAAACTATATCTAAGCAATCCAGAGCAAAAGTAGAGCCAAGGGTCCAAGCTGGAGACACATCACCATCTAACTCCTCTTATGAAAAAGGAGTGGGATGGTTCCTTGTAGAGTTAATGATAAATTGATAGCTAAGTTCTGCTACAAACAAGGGAAATTCCATTCCACCAACCTGCCCTCCATCTAATGTGGTCATAGATGAAGGTAAGGTCCAAGGGTCTAAAAAATAATGAGTTCGAAAGAACTCTTTCTGTGAAGGCCCCTTGGAGGATGAAATTGCATTGATTCTAGTTGTAGGAGGGGGAAGGTCAAATATACCCATTAACGAAGAGTACATCCCAACTCCTAAATTCTCAATAGGTTGGCGGGGATTATCCACCAATGGAACGGTATAATCCGAAGTTGCATGGGAGTCGCCTGAAGAATAATCTAACTGATCAATTTTAACAATTCTCCCCTCATGAGGAAAACAGAGGATGCGAAATAAAGATGAAACTATGGCATCCATCTCGTAAATCCAATTCCTTTCTAAGAGGAGGTTGTAATCCAAGTTGGCATCAATGATTTCCACCTCAATATTAACGACCTTTCCTCCAACACATATAGGAAAGGTCAGGATAATTCTGTGTGGCCTTTGAGAATGTCCATCAAATACTGTTAAGAGAGTCGGTGAAGAAACAACTAAAGGTGATCCAATGGCCTTCCAACATGACATAGACATTATGCATGTGGAAGCTCCCTCATCTATAATTGTTCGAAAAATATTGGTTTTTTGGTAAGTGGACTTTATCTCGAAAGCCATATGGTGAGGAAGTCTCTTTTTGACATTCAGCATATCAAAAGTGAGCGCTAAAGAACACTTTGGATCTACTGCACCGATTTTCGAAAGAAAATCACTTCTCTGAGTAGGACATGACTGGAGTACCTCCAAAGCAGACATAACACAAGGACTTTGAGCCAGATCTTCTCTAATCGAGTAGTTCTGGGCTGCCCTAGCATTAGGGTTAATAGTCGAGCACTTTGCAGAACCTTTCGGTATCTGAGGTATAGACTCAACAGAGGGTTTCTCAATATGAAGTGGTTATGTGGTTTTGGGAACAAATTTAACCTTAGATCTTTCTGTTTCACCATAATCGTGTGCTCATGTAGCAACGTTGACATTAGAGTTCATCATATAAACATTTGAAGAATTTTCCCCTTCCTGGTTGCCCTCTACAAAGGTACCAGCATTTGAGTTCATGCCAGCAAGTAATTGTTGCCTTTGGGGAAAAGGGTTAGTTAGGACAGCTTAGGAGCTAGAGGACCGTTGCTACACTAACAAGCGTTGATCATCTTGAATGTTAGGGAAGAGGTGAGTCAAATGATCTCCATTGCATAACTTGCATGGAAATTTAACCTTTTTCTTGGACTCTTTTCTACCCTCATCGGCACCATTGTCGGGCTTGTTCGCATTGCCCTTCCCTTCCTAGTTCTTCTTCTTACCTCATCCCTTCCTCTTCCCATCGAATTGTTGATTTCCTTTGGGGTTAGAGGCTTGGACGGTGTTTATAGAGGTAGGTTGGGAAGGCAAAGATGTAGACGATGATGCCTGGTTAGAAGAAGCAATTTGTAGAGACAACTGCTGCAATTGATTCAAAAGGTTCACCGTATTTGCGTCAATTGATCCAACTATACCATCGGCATGAGGGCTTGGCTTCGGTTTGGCTAAATCAACCTTAGATCTAGGAGCATCAGGTAGGATTTTTTGAAGAGTCCCAAACTGAGAATATATCAGTTCTAATTGCTGGGCTCGGAAAATAACCTGCTCTTCCGAATAAACACCAGAAAGATAAACATCCTTTGAGATCTCAGGTTGTAATGATTTGAGAAACCACTCAAGAGGGAACTCTGGTGGAATTTCAGCTTTGATAAGCCTTTTTCTCCTTCTCCATTCCTGTATATGATCTGAAATGTGAGTTGTTGTGTCTTGCTGAAAGTTGGCCAAAAGTTCAGTTCTGGCTTCATAGTAGACAGGGAACTAAAAATGGTTCAAGAAAATATTAGCCAAATCATCAAAAGAAGTATAAGTTCCCCCTGGCAACTCTATATACCATTTGGCCGAATTTCCGGTTAGGGTGCGCTGAAATAACCTCAACCTTATCGAATCATCTATCAAGGAGTTAGATGAGCACCATAAGTGAAATGTGGTCACATGGTCTCCCGGGTCTTCACCACTCTTCCCTTCGAACTTTGGAATATCCGATGGAAGTTTAGTTGGGACAGGAGGCCAAGCCGAATTGTACCTAATTGGATCATTCGTCAATTTGGTTAAGTCTAGCAAATTAAGCGTGGCTAGAAAAGGAAGTCGTGGAGGACCTTGGGAATTCCATCTAGAGCAGGCAGGGATCCCAAAGGTTTGAAAAAAATGAACTGGATTTTGAAAGGCACCAGGTTGCCCGAGGTAACTCGTAGAGCCTACTGAACCAAAAGGTGATCCTTGTGGTCCAACAAAATTTGGAGTTTGACCAACTCCTGCTGAAAATCCTCCGTAATCAGTGAAGTTACCCCCTAAGGAAGTATCGAAAGGAGCTGACAGCCCTTGATATGAATTAGCTGAAGAATATGGCATATCCCCTTATTGGCCGAAAAATTGATTCCCAACTCCTATCTCACTAACCACAGGGTTTGTCCAACTTTGGAAGGGGTTACTACCTCGACTTGTAAAAGGAAAAGGCATTGACCCTACTATCAGATTGGAATGTGGTATATGACCACTTCCAAATGGGAAACCCTAAAAAGAAGTCGATCCACTCATCATGGATGTAGAGGTGGTCGATGGTATATTCAAAGGAACCAAAGGAATACCTTGATACGGCATTCCAAAAGGGAAGAATCCAAAACTAGATGTAGTATATTGAGAACTTCCACTCGTTGATGGAATGGAAGTAGATCCAAATATAGTTGTGTTAGGAGTGTTATAAGGGATGGAAATAGTTCCTCCCCCTTGTATAGATATGGGAGTCTACATGCTCGCAACACTCATCGTAGATGCCATGCTTCCAGCAGTGGTCATCGAAGGGATAGATGTACATAAACCTAGGCTCGAAGGCCTGTGAGTCGGAGTTCCAACATATAACAAAACATCTAGATGATTAGGAGGGAGAGGAGAATTCAGAGCCGCAACCGACTCTGAAAGCTCTTCTACTTCAATACTATCTTCCGACTGGAAGATTACTCAAGAAAGAACTAGTGTGTTCCTCTCTAACTCTGTACTGGTACAAGGTCTATCTTGTGAACTAATGCCTCCAAGCGGAGGATCAATCTCCGATGCGCCTATTGCCACTGGTTGGAAACCACTGGCAAAATCGCTCCTACGTCTTCTAGGAGAAGGCTCCAGAATCGTAGGTGAAAGCCCACGAAGTCTCTGAGATCGTCGAGATGGTCGATCAACCGCTTTGAATTATTTAAAAGATCTAGTTAAAGACTCAAAAATTATAAAGCTAGGCCGATTAGGAGCATAGAACACTCACTAAAATGTTCCTAAAGATATCAGCAATCAAACTACTCTCAAGTATTTCCGCTCCAAGTGATTAGGACCGGACACCAAAATATAAGAAAGTTAATAATAATGGCCTTCCGAAAATAGACTAGGGTAATTACGCCCCAGGCCTACTAGCGAAGGTATGAGATGTAGTTACGCTGACCTCCAGACAACAGCCTTTGTTGTTGCAAGCCCCCAAGCTTCGCAAGGGTGCCCTCTAGAAGTATTGTTGAATGTGATACAACTTCAACCTCAGGTGCCACCAAATTCCCCTTCGTAGCCACCTGTGTGGTTCCTAGGATAGGAAACTATGGTCACCAACTCGTATCAGAAGCGGGTGGAACAGTCGTGAGGTAAGATCTGACAAGTAAGAGAGGGGGTATCTCTCATCCTTATCTTCACTAACCCTCGTGCTTTACTGCCAGTCATGGAGCTTTCCCGGCCTCCCTAACGCTATTGGATTTCCCTCATTAATCAAACTTCTACGTTTTGTAATTTAGAGCAGCCTTGGAGAGTTAACTCTCCTCTCGCCTAATCCATGGCTCTAATAAGCCTAAACTTGTTGGTGTATTCTAATGAAAATACAAAATTTCTAGTTTATTTTATGAAGCACTTGATTTTAAAGGATGTTCTTTTAAGTCAAGGGTATAGATGGAAGTGAAACCAATGGTGTTTGTATGATGCAAAAGAAATCAATGAAAAACTAACTACATGAATGCAATCATTTGTTCTTCGATGAAAAGAGATCTCTACGTGGGTTCTACGAAACTTCTATAAAGCAAAATACTTTTTCTTTTCTTTTCTTGAAACACACTTCACACATACAAAAACTAAAAAGACTATTGATGCTTTAATAATGCAAACTACCCTAATGCAAGGTGTAAATGAAGGTGCAAGATCCTAAATTAATCTAAACAAACGAAAGCAATTGTTTATAACTATTAATAAGCCAACTTAAGTATTGAAGAGAATACAAATTTGAATACAAAATTCTCTCCAAACAAGAAGGACAAATCCCAAAAAATCACAATTCACTTTCAAAAATCAAAAGAAACCAAAATCAAACTTGGCAAAAGAAAACAAAAACAATGGTTTTTGAGATATTTTCTTTTTCAAGAAACAATCAAAACAACCTTTTGAAAGCACTGTAAATGCCACTAAAACTCAAAGACCAAAAGAAGATCACAAGGAGTCTTTGCAAATTACAAATTCGACAACGAATGAAAACTTGAACAAAAAGGCTTCAACTTGTACTAAACGACCCAAACAACAGCAAAGAGCTTGACAAACTAACCAAGAAGCCAGGAAAGAAATACTTTCAAATTCGTCAAAAAGACTTTCAAAAAGTAAGAAAAGATATAAGGCCACAAAATAACGGAAAGCAAAGCAAGTAGACCAAAAACTAAGCTTGACACTCAGATTGAAAACAATCTCCTATTCTAGAGGGCCAGAACAATCAAGAACCTTTGTACAAAGTCTTGTGTGCCAAAACACAAATCACAAACTCACTCAAAAGCAAACCTAGGCCAAATATTTTCAATACGGAAGAGACTTCGAAACAGTAAGCTTGCAGAATAATGAAATTCTTCAGACAAAAATTGGAGACTAAGCAAGCCAGACAAAAAATCTTTCTGGCAGAGAGATTTGAAAAAACAATGAAAAAAATGGTATACGCGGTTGTGTTCAAGCACATAGGCATGTACACGCACTTATGATAAAGGAAACTCGCGTATACCCGGGTCACTTCACAGAAACAAGTGTGTGTATGCTATTGTAAATAGAGTAAAGTGTGTATACAAAGATTTGAAAGAAAAATAAAAAACAAAGCCAGATAAAAAAGATCAAACTTAAGGTCTGAGACTCTACTGGACCAAATAAGACTGTAACAGCAAACAAACCAAAGACTAAGCCCTGATTGACACTGAACAATTCAAACTAGGAATAACAAGATTGTTATCCCCAATGGAGTCACCAATTTTGTTACGGGAATAAGTACCCTAGAGCTTTGGGTTGGAACCCCAATAGAGCAAGAGAAAACTACAGTAAGAAACACTCATACAACTCAGGCAAAATGCTTCTATAAACAAACTATGTGGGAGCGACCATACTCAGATGTCCTTCATTTGGGTAGATCCCACAGGGTTCAGACCCTCTGCAACTTTTGATGTTCTTCAAATCTGAAAATCATTCAATTCGAACATACATAGTTGTATAGAGATAAAGCATTGTTATGAAACTAACTTTGTATCATATAAGCAAATGATTGGTCATACATCAAAATAACATTCATATATGAATTACAACATTATCTGATGCATAAACACAGTTAATCTCGGAAACAAGACAATGCTTCTTTTTATTGTAGAAAGCTATAACTAACACTGATAGAATTCATATGAATCTTCTTCTTCCAGCTCCAAGCGGAACCATCCTCCGGATCCGTCCAGTCCCAGTCTTCAGCAGCCTCCTTCCATAACCAATACTATGATATCTCAAGCAAGCGGGAGAATATATATAATCAAGGAAACAAGGGTTTCCTGAAACTTGGGGAAGTGCATGAAGCACAGGGATACTTCAGACTCAGTCAGGGATAATCTCAGTATAATAACTCTATCTCTTCTCCTCCTTAAGGCCTTCCCATAGAAGTCTATTTATACTCCTCCCAATTAGTTTTTTAGTTGGGAAATAGTTCGGAAACAGTTGGGCCACTGGAAATAGTAGGTAATCAATAGGTAAAACCCGTGAACTCTGCCCACAATTAAGGAAATTTAATTTTTTTTAAGTGTTTTAACATATATACGCAGGTTGGGTATTGATTAACCTGCGTGTACATGCTTTTATCTCAAGGAAAATAGCGTACAGGGAATAAAACATTGTTTTAAAAATATTTGGACCAAGTCCAGAATGAGGGGTTGCCCTAGGCCTTAAATCAGGCATCACAAATACCAAGGGTGGTAAATGGTGCTATAACAATGACACATGATGGCCTAGGACAATTCCCTTAGTTTGCATCATTCTACATTTATTGCTACTAAGGGCTAGATCAGCTTCTTGAAAACAGATCAATACCTTCTCTATATTGCCCAAAGCTTGTGGAAAGTCATCTCCATAGACTGTGAAGTCATCCATATAGACTTTCACACAGTCATGGATTAGATTAGAAAAAATGGCAACTACAGCTCTTTGGAAAGTGGTGGGGGCGTTACAAAGACCAAAGGGAAGGATTTTATATGCATAAGTACCCCATGGGCATGTGAAGGTAGTCTTTTCCTGGTCTTCTTCAGCTATTTCTATTTGATTGTACCCATTGTAACCATCTAGAAAAAAAAATAAATAAATAAATAAATAAATAAATCTCTTTCCTGAAACCGTGTCGAGAACTTGATCGATGAAGGGCAATGGAAAATAGTTGCGCAATGTGGCCTTGTTTATTTCTCTGTAGTCGACGTAGATCCACCACTTGCCATTCTTCTTTGGAACTACTACCAGAGGTGACACCCACTTACTATCAGGAAAGGGGTAAATGAAATCTGTGGCCAAAAGTTTCTGAAGTTCTTCTTTGACAATGTCCTTTAATGTTGGGTCCATACGCCTTTGTGGTTGCCGAATAGGTCTCATTTCAACATTTGTATAAATATGGTGGATGCAAGTGTCTGGATGTATACCCCTCATATCCAAGTAATCCCATGCGTATGCGCCAGTTTGGTCATGAACCATACTCATCAAATATTGCTTTTGTTCTACAGTCAATCCTGTACCAATATGTAAGATTTTCCCTTCCAACATCTCCATTGGTTCTGTGGTGGGCTCATGACTTTCCTCCATTGCTGCAAATGAAGCGAAGACACATGGGTGGTATTTTTCCTAAACTCATCATAAACACATGTTGATAATCATTAAAAGAGATGGGATAATTGATACAAGAGCTATCTGCTAAAAGCTACTACAAAACATGCTCATTAGAATGCTCTTGGAGACCTCTAAATTGATCTAATGTTAACAAGGGGAACATGCAATCTTCGTCTCCATATGGGTTTTCGAGCCATAATGGTACTTCGGTAGCTGTTTAAGTAGGTGGAAAAAAAGACAATGTTTTATTTTGAGGAACAATAGAAATGATCATTTCCCCATTTCTGCATCCTATGACGGCATCAGTGATTGCCAGCCATGGCCGCCCTAGGACTACCGGGTGTCCAGGCCTAGAGGTTTTTGGGGAAATGACTATAAAATCTATGGGGTATTGCCAAGAGGCAATAGTGACTACTATGTCCTCCAGGGGTCCTATTGGTCTAACGATGGATATATCTGCCATTTCTAAAAGGATAGGGGTGGTCTTAAGTCCCGATAGCTGTAATGACATCATTGTTTCATAAGTCATTGCATGTATTGCTACACCTAGATCTACAAGAGTGTTTGGCAGAAGTACTCCATTTATTTCAATAATGACAATGGGATTCTTGAGGTCATTGTATTTTGCAAGCATGTCATAGATCATAGCGGACATTTGGCTCATGATTTTGACATTTTGGTTCTTTTGCCCCTTTCTTCCCGGTTTCTTAATGCAGAGATCCTTGACAATTTTGGTGTATATGGGAATGTCTCTAATTGCTTGTAAAAGTGGGATTTTAATACAGACATTCCTAAGTTCATTTTCGAGGTCATATTCAAGTGGGACCTCTTCTTTCTTTACTATTAGTCTTTCCAAGTACGGTGGTTCAAGTGATTCTTCTTCTTTTTGTTGTTGTTTTTCGTTTTGCGAATGATTTTTCAATGACATGGAGGGTACCTCTTCTTGGATGATGACATCTAATTTTCCTTTGTTGACTGTCTTTCCTTATCTTTCCTTATCATAATTGAATTTCATTCAGAGGAATGGTAGTAATCATGTATGTGGGAAAGGGCTGAATATTAATGTTTTTCACTGGTTGAGGTAACCTATTATGGTTTGGGTTAGGTACAGTTTGCATAGGCAACAATGTAGGACAGGGTGGGTTTATGGTAGCAAGTGCATGCAAAGATGATGGGTTAGTAGGTGTAGGTAATAATTGATGCAAAGGAGGCCGTGGCAGCGTAGGTTATTGATACATATTAGGGTTATACGCTTGCTGATAGGTTTGCGTGGCCGGATTATATGAAGTACTTGGCATATTTGGATAGGGCGCATAGAATTGAGGTGGAGGTTGATAGTTGTTGGCATAAGGGTTTGACCTCCAATTCTAGCCCCAGGCAGTATTTTGCAGTTTTTGGGCAGGGGATCCTTCGAAGGCAAGTTTTGGGGCTTAAAGCCCAATTTTTGACTAAGTCCATTGTAAAGACTCTGCGATTTGTGAGCACGGAGCACGAAGTTGTAATAAAGTCATAGGGTTGTCCACCCTCATTTTTGTAATGTAACGTTGGTTTGAGAGATCTACCCATGGTCCGCGAACCATGGGATTGTATAAATAGAGAGAGGCTCTAAGTAGTTAAAAAAGGGAGGGATGGAATGAATTGAGGATCGTGGAATAGAAGCATAGCAAAGTATCTGAAGCGTAAGGTCTAGTTTTGGGTCGTAGAGTAGGAGAAGACTCTGCAGCTGAGTGCGCAGAGGCCTAGTAGTCTGCAACTGAGTGCGCGGACCCCTGCAACTTAGTGCGCAGGGAAGGTTGAGACTGTAAATGTTGGAAGCATTAATAAAGAGAAGTTTTACCCTATTTCTGTGTATCTTTTCTTTTTTTATGCATTGAATTATATTGGGTATGACTTGCAAGTTTATTGTTTATTTATTTTGTGAACTTATATAAATGTGTTGAGTAAGTAAATATAATTTAAGGTATCTATTTATGCAGAGATAACTAACTGTTATAAGAGGATAAATAAGACCCACAGTGTGACTTGGGGAAATAGTGCAGATCGCTGCTATAGCAGCGCGAAAGCCCCACAACCCTTGGTTAGGGCTATGCGAAGGTGAATATACCAAGGCATGAAGGCCCCACAGGTCAGGAAAGTACGCAAAAAACCTACGCGAAGGTATTCACATTTGTATTAAATCAACCCCTCAGACATCTCAAGGGTGTAGAAACCTAATTCCAGCATCCCCCCATACTACTTCGGGTGAGACCTCAGTCCGCGCTCCATGGACTGTTGCTAAAAGGGCTAGTAGTATAGGGATTTGTTTGGCTAAATAAACTCTGAACCTAGGTCAGGCCCCATCAAGCTAACAAATGGTTCCGTTGTCGTGACTGGAATCTGCATAGAGATGTCTGATGTTGTATCATTGGAATCCAACTAAGAAAGAAATTGAAGGTTGGTTGGACAGGAGAATTCACTAGTTCACGGCGTAGGAGAACAAGAATCCGCGGCTATCAAAAGCAGAGTGGTTAGACTGCCACCTGTTCATAGAGATCCACGAAATTTTCTTCACATCTTTCCCTACTGAGTTGTATGAGTGGATTGCGAAGTTAGAAAATAGCCAAGGAAGGTGCAAGCTCGACAGTCCTATTGTGTGGACCCCATATTTGGTGCACAGATTGGAAGCATCGGAGGATAAGATCACGCACACTGTTGATCACTGGCTCGATCGACTTATAGGAGGATTCATTATTGAATTCACGGTAGATACTTCAGTCAACTATAGCGAGGCAGAGAGACGTTTCCTCAAAGGGCCGCAAGGTAAGCACATTAAGTCTCTAAAGACTTGGATTAAAATTCTACTGTGTGAAAAGAGGATTATGTGAATACATTGACATTCGGGGCTATACAAAGTGGGAGAATTTACATAAACAAAGGTAGTGTAGAACTAGAAACTAGCCCCTTGATTTCACCTCCACGAGGGGACAAGGAAGAGCTTGTGAAGGTCTCACCAAGAAGTGCGATCAATTTGATAAGGCAGAGGATTTCACGCATACCACCTCCACCCACACCACCACCAATTTCACTACCTTCACCCCCATTTTCGCCCATACCACCTCCACCACCACCGTGAGTCAATATGGTAAGCACAATAAACTTGCCAGTGTTCAAGGGAGTAGGAAATGAAGATCTGGACTAGTTTTGGTTTGTGATAAAAGCTGTATGGGAAGCATAGGGAGTTACAGATGCCAATTTAAAGAAAGCGACATTGGTTAGTGCTCTGCAATATTACACAATGACTTGGTATATCAACCATTCTAATTACAATTCGAATACGAGGATCACGGATATCCAAATTGCACTAAACAGAGAATTTAGCACGGCAAAGTTAGAGGCGCAGTCGATCACTGGGTTCAAGGAGATCACGATGCTACCAGGTGAGGCCCCCTGGGAATTAGATCAGAGACTAAAGTGCATGATTCGTGAAGCTAATATGACATTGACGGATGGACAACACCGCGAGTGGTTTGTAGCATCATTAACAACTCAGGTAGAGGCCCTGGAGATCGCGATGAGGCTGCATGAAACCCTAATATAGGATCCTAACCTGGGGGATCAACAGATCCACATGCAGTTGAAAAACTTATGCCTTCAGATGTAGATTTTGAAACAGGACAGGACAGCTCAACCGAAAGTGCGCGAACAGGTATGGGGTACACATAGAATTCGCAACAATTGTTCTGTAATTTCTGTAGATCAGTGGGGCATGATGAGTGCACCTGTAGAAGCTATGATCTGATGATGGATAGGAATCCCACCCACATAGTTCAGGCTGAAATGCGGCCCCTTCACCAGAACACACGAGTGGCATGAACCGGATTTCAGGGGCGTGGACGAGGTCAAGGTGGAAGAGGTCGCGGACAGATGATATGTTACAATTGCGGGGGGCTAGCACATTATGCCCGTGAATTTGTGAATCCAACACATCCATCATGTCTATATTGTACCTTGTTCGATCATGAGATGGAGGATTGTCCCACACTGATAGTAAGGCTACATGACAAGGGAGCACTCCAACCTCCCACGACTCAGAACTTGCAAATGATGAGGTTTGAGTCGCGCGAGGAAGACCCCAATGTGAACAGTGTGCTACGAAGTGGAATTATGACAGGGGATGATAAAGGCAAGCAACGTGAAGATAGTACTTGGGTTCACAAGGCTCCGATGAAAGAACCAAAGTTTGATTTGGAGCACGCTAAGGAAACCTTCATGGAAGCTAGGAAGAGCTTCATTGATGCCTCCACTTCAGGAAGCAAAGACATACCAGAGCTAGAAATGGACCCATCAATGCTCATGACATTCCTAGAAACATGCATGAAGATACTGCGTGACAGCAAGGCTGTCAAGGGATTGTAGGAACTCATAAATAGATGCATTGGGACTACGCTAGGAGAACCACGCATAGTCTGAAAGATTGGAAAGCATGCAACAAGGAGGGGAAGAGAAATGAGATTGATCATGCAGATTGGAGAATATGAGATGGACCAAGTGATTGTGGATTGAGGATCGGACGTGAACATTCTTCCGAAGCAGACATGGGAGCACCTGGGAAGGCCTATGCTACAATGGTCTCCTATCCATCTGCGAATGTGTTGTGGCCACCAACAACCCCCCTCTTTGTTTGATATTAGCAATAACACCAAGCAAAGGGGGACCCTTAATAAAAATTCAAACAAACAGTTTTATGAACATTTTTGTATTTGATTCCTTAAAACTTTATCGCGACAAAAGAATGAAACATTTTTTTATGAGCATAATAAACTACGAAGAAGCGATGCGAAATTCATCGCATCGCATTCATTATGAAGCTCTCTTAAATGAAAAACTTAAGAAATCTCCGATGACCGACATGCGACGTCGCATATCGCAACATCACGTAAAGTAGCACACAATGACTAATTTATGTGATCTGCGATGATCCGATATTGCGATGCCGCGATGCTATAATGCGGTTTGCGATCTACGATGAACGTGAATTTTCCTCGGCGCAGTATTCAAGGAAAGTTGTCCATTAACCAAAATTAAGCGCGCGCCTTAAAAATAAATTAATGATTGTACGCCAAAGTATCCAGGAATGACAGCTTTTTGTTTTTCGAAGGGTCAGTTCACTATGAGTTTCATAATTATGCATACATAAGATTTAAAGCTTTCATGTCAATCTTTATTACCATTACTCTTTTCCTTTACGTAAACTATAAAACAGGAAATAACATGAAACAATGTGCAGGAAACATCTAAGGAAAAGGGGAAGCGCCAATTCTCGGAGAACAGAGAAGAAATCCCTTCAGAAACGGATGCCGCATACGATAGGACCACAGATTCTAGAGTATCACTCAACAGATGCTGATGTCGATAGGTCATCTAAAGCTCAGAATCAAAGGCGCACAAAAGTAGCATGATTACAAAAAACCCTGAAGCTTACACACCAGAAAAGCCCGGAATAAAGATCGGGGGCAGTTTTCGATCCAGAGAATTGTTCAGAGAGTAAAGTCTTTAACTCGTCCAGTCGTTCGCAAGGCCGAAAACCGAAATAGCAAAAGCAGAATCAGTTTGAGGGAAATTTGAGTTATTACCAAGTATACACGCAGTGAATACACCCAGTCAGAGGAAGATTCTCTAAAATATCTTATAGTTTACCAGAAAGTGGTGCCAGCACTTGTTACTTCTATTTTTATAGTACACATGAAAGGGGAAGGCAACCAGTCGACTCTTCCCAGTCAAATGTTGCATGCTTACAACACTAAGGAGCAAATACAGAAATAGTTCAAAGTCAGATTCAATTTTTAGAAATAGTTTTGCTTTATCAGAAGGACGGTCATTTGAAAACCGGATCCTAAATTTATGTAATCAAGTTAATTAGCTAGCAGTATTTAAACCCTTCTCAGGCATTTAGAGAAGGGTCCGGAAATTTGTCAAGAACTCGTCCTCAGAACATGCACTTTTACACCCTCGGAGGTGGTTTTGATGAATGGATGGATCAAGGTTTATTAATGTTTGCATTTGATATCTACTACTGTTGTTGCACTTTTGTACTCTTAGTAGATGTTAGAGCAAGGAGAGATAAATCATTGTTGCTTGAAGCTTATGAGTGGAACCAGTCACAAATGGTACTTTTATCTCTTGACCATTTCTACTTATATTCTTGAAGTGATTTACAGTTTTTAGTTGTTTATATGTCATTGCATGAATGTATGGGTTACCATTTGGCACTTCTGTACGGTGGAGTCATTTGTTTGTGTCTGACATATGAATAGCTTATTATGTGATACATTGTTCACAACTATTTTGCCTAACTTCTTATGCAAAGTGGTTTATCTTGAATGATTTCTATTCTTATGATAGCTGAATGATCTTTATTACCAGTTATTGTTTGAAATCTCTTTAGATCGCATAATAGAATATATACATCCTGGGTTAGTGTAGATTAGATGTGTTGTTTCTCATTAGATTACAATAGCATAGAGTTAGTTTAAAGAATCTGAATTAGATTAGCTTTAAAGTTCTCTTAGATCAGCATTATTCAACTCTACACACACACACATACCCCAGATCGGGAAACTGGTCCCGTTATCCCCAGTTGGACCCGCTATACCAAACGGATAAGGAGCTGCCAACCAAGGTCTGGACTGGGTGGGTATCCCCCTTGTTGTCGACCTGATTTTCGGGGCCTCAACAGAATGGCAAACCAGCAAAAGATCATACCTATGGGGAGATTGCAAGGAATCACCGTGGATATTGAAGGAGCAAGCATGCTAGCAAATTTTAAAGTGATAGAGATTGTGGATGATAGCAATCCCTACTCCATGCTATTAGGAATAGATTGGGCCACCGACACAAACGGGGTGATAAATCTAAAGAAGCGCAAGATGATTTTTGAGAAAAAGTCTCTATGTGTAGTCGTACCTTTGGACCCTACAAAAGGATCGCAGTACACGGAGCTAGTGCGCACTGTGAAAGCAACGAAGACTTGGACTGCATCTACAAGATAACTGCGTGAGAGCAAGACTGGGTAAATCCAACCACGGATGGATGAATCTCATGGGAGCACGAAAGCTCATGTACATCGGATTCCGATGAGGAAATAGAGCGATGGCAGAACCACTTGCACGAGGTGACCACGCTGAACTGTAATATGATGACAAGATTGTTGCACTGCGTATCGACGGAAGTAAGGGATCTGCCTACTTATGTTGAGTTAAGTGAGGTAGATGCTTTTTTGAACAGATTTGAAAAAGAAGTGTCAGAACAACAATGTTTGGAGGCTTTGAAATGGGTACTATGCGCTACGCCTGTGAGGTGGTGGGGTCCACACCAAGGAAGCTTTGAAGACTCGCGCGAATGCAGAAGAATGATGTGCATGCATTTTGGAAGCCTCAGATGTGTCTAAAAAACAAGTATAACAGATGGAATTATTCGCGCGCGTATCTGTCCAGATGGGTATAGGCATATGCTAAACAACCTACTCAACTACACACAGACTTTGCATTCGGGAACATGGTCAATAAGTAGGTGTTGACGAGGCAATTACGCGAATAGTCCCTCTAGTTGGGATGATGAAGTATGGAAAGAGTGAGTGCACAAAAGGCTACCCATGCAGAAGCCTTTAACAAAGTGTGTGAAGCACTAAATAAGGTATATAATGCACAGCGGGGTGATTGGGACCTGTGCGTACTAGCAATTCTGTGGGCTTATAGGACAATGTGCAAGAAACTGGTGAAACAAACACCTTTATGGCTGGCCTATGGAGCAAACGATGTAGTCCCGATGGAGCATATGGTACCTAGTCTGTGAATAGCAGTGCTCACAGGTATGACGAACCGTGGAGCCCTGGAGGAGAGGCTCGCACAGTTGGAGGAACTTGAAGAGGAATGTTTTTTGGCTAGATTCCATCAGCAGGTACAAATGTAGTGCGAAAAGGTCTGGCACGATCGACATATTAAGTTGCGCACCTTCAAGGTAAACGATCTAGTGTTACTATATGACATTAAGTTTGATAAATTCCTAGGAAAGTTCAGAATGCATTAGCTGGGATCATATGTTGTTAAGGAGGTCACACACGGAGGCGCGGTGCGGCTGGTAAAGCTAAATGGAGAACCTTTCCCAGGCAAAGTAAATGGCAGTCTATTGAAGCCATACACGGGTGGCCCAGCTATCTGAATAGCTGACAGAAGCACAGTCTTCGCGCTCCAGGTAGCTGAAAGAAGGTGCAAGACTATAAGCAGATGCAAGGGATGTAGGAACAGATATAGAGGAGTAGTTCTAACACCACGGTCTTAGAAAAGCGAGTACAGGAGATTCAACAGGCAGCCTCTTAGTGCACTGCCGACCTTGTAGCCGTCTAAGCAGAGTTGGGAGGTCTCCGCACGAAGATCTCTGCACCAACATAGTGACTCGAGGGCGAGTCATGATGTTTGTGTTAGGGGTCTGTTGGGCGTGGGATCCCCCCAAGGCAAGTCTTGGGGCTTAAAGCCCAAGTTTTGACTAAGTCTATTGTAAAGACTCTATGATTTGTGGGCACGGAGCGTGAAGTTGTAATAAAGTCATAGGGTTGTCTGCCCTCAATTTTGTAATGCAATGTCGATTTGAGAGATCTACCCATGATCCGTGGAGCATGTGATTGTATAAATAGAGTGAGGCTCTAAGTAGTTAAAAAAGGGAGGGATGGAATGAATTGAGGATCATGGAATAGAAGCATAGCAGAGTATCTGAAGCATAAGGAGAAGGCTCTGCAGCTGAGTGCCCAGAGGCCTAGTAGTCTGCACCTGAGTGTGCGGACCCCTGCAGCTGAGTGCACAGGGTAGGTTGAGTCTGTAACTATTGAAAGCATTAATAAAGAGAAGTTTTACCCTATTTTTGTGCATATTTTCTTGTTTTATGCATTGAAGTATATTAGGTATGACTTCCAAGTTTACTATTTACTATGTGAACTTATATACATCTGCTGAGTAAGTAAATATAATTTAAGTTATCTGTTTATAAGAAGATAACTAACTGTTATAAGAGGATAAGTAAGACCCACAGTGTGACTTGGGGAAATAGTGTAGATCACTGCTCTAGTAGTGCGAAAGCCCCACAACCCCTAGTTAGGGTTGCGCAAAGGCGAATATACCAAGGTGTGAAGGCCCCGTAGGTCAAGAAAGTACGTGAATTAACCTGCGAGAAGGTATTCACAATTGGATTAAATCAACCCCTTAGACATCTCAAGGGTGCGGAAACCTAGTTCCAGCATCACCCCATACTGCTTCAGGTGAGACCTCAGTGCGCGCTCCACGAACTATTGCCAAAAGGGCCAGTAGTACAAGGATTTGTTTGGGTAAATAAACTTCGAACCTAGGTTAAGCCCCATCAAGCCAATGGTTGTTGAGCAACCCAAGGAGGGTAGGATGCAGGAAAGGTCCATGGCTAAGTCTGGCTATAACCTTGAAGATTTGGATTTGGAAACACATTCTAACTGTGGCCTCTCTAGGTGGGTCTTTTGGTTGCTTGTGATTGGTCGATGATTTCAGCATTACCCTTGTAGATGGCTTGTAAGCTGGGAAGTGATGGTCACTTCTAAGTCTAGTTCTCTAAGGTACAGATTCCACAGGCCTCGTTAGTGTTTAACAGACACTCCCTTTCTGCATGTTTATGCCTACACTTGGAACAAAAGACTGCCATGGCTGCCTTCTCGGCTTCTTGCTTTTGCTTAATTTTCATGGTGTCTAGTTGGTCACTGATTGTGTTCAAGATATCAGTTTTAAAATTTTCTAATAGGTTCCCCAGCTCGACTCTAGTAATAGCATTAGCCACAGTTTCTTTTGCACATAGTCTTTAGAATTGTCTGTAAGTTCCCTTAGCTTTTTACCTACTTTGGCTTGGCTTCTAGAATAGGTGCGACACAACTCAATGACTTCAGCAAATTTCTTTTTATAAATGTCTCTGCCACTAAGCAAGTTTAATGTTTCAATATAATCGTCTCTCAGCCCTTTTAGGAAAACAGTTCTGATAATATTTTCATCTAGGCTGGACCCACAGGATTTGTGGAAGTTGTATAGGAACCATTCAAGATACTCTTCTAGATTTTCATCTTCATTTTGCTACATCCTAAGGATATCATTGATGTCCCTACTCTTGCAAAAGTCTTGAAACTTTTTAAGAAAAAATGATCTCATGTCATCCCATGTGTATATAGTATGTTTCCCTAAACTCATGAACCACCTAAGGGCTACATCTTTTAATGTGGCAAGAAACAATTTGAGTTTATGAGCATCGTCATAATAATTATAACTATGACATAAAATATCAAATTCAAAAATAAAAGCACCGGGATCTTCAGATGATTTACCGTAGAACAATGGAAGAGATGTCATTGGAATGCTCTTAATTGTGATGTCACATGTCACATCTAAGATAGGGAATCCAAAGTTGGCTTCCTCCTCGTCTTCCCGATTGCCCCCTCTAAAGAGATTCCCATTGCATCAAGGACCTTCTCCCTCTTCTTGACATTCTTCTTTGTGTCTATCCTCTCCATCTTGGTGATCCATCTCTACGACCGACACCTGCTAGGGTTTGTTGATTATGAAGTGGACTGGAGGTATTGGAACACAGTTGATGTTGGTTGATTGCTCGTCCAAGAGGTCTTGTTGTTCTACTGGTTTGTTTGCAGGGTTTTCGAAGACAATCTGTTGAATGATATTTTCTCCTTGATCTAGGAATTCCTGGTCCGAAACCACATTAGCATCAACAATTCCTCCTTCTTGTCTCAGTCCTAAATATCGATTAGCAGTGGTGAGAATGGGTATATGAACTAATCCAAAAGCTGAAGGAAATCTAGAATTGGAAATAAATCTACCCTTACTATCTCTAGGTCTCCTGCACTCCTACGCATAAAGATAAAGGAAATAAAAAATTTCAAGGAAAAGCAATGATCGATCAAAATTTGGAGCAACCCCAACAAAAGTGGATGTGTGGCTCTCAACTCACGTCTTACCGTACTCTCTCCACCCTCTGATAGTCCTGCAAGATCCTGAAACTCAAATGATAATGGTTATCTGAATAAGAAATTACAACTTTGCCGGAAACGACACCAAAATGTTGGGAGATTAAATTGTCAAATTGAACCTCTTAATATTAATTGTCAACCTAAGGTTCATAAGCACGAGTTGCCTTGTGCTTCCTTAGTTTAGGGCTAAATTATATTTTTAACATTTCCTTATAATGATTCATGGAGTAATAAACACATTAACACTTGCAAACATTTAGCTGTCAAAACCAGACCCAACAATCAAATTTAACGTAGAGATCTCAGAAATCTTCACAAAATCTACCTAGTATTCAAGTCTGAACCTAATCAAGCTACTAAACTATTTATGACTGATCTTAAGTAATGAAAATGAACTACTAATCACACAAGACTCAATCAATCAAACACTCAAATGCTAGTTCTAGATCCTCCAATTTATACTCAAAAGAAACAAAGCTCTTCTACTTTTAATAGCTTTTCAATCCTCAAGCAATCTGTACTAATAGAAATCTGTACCTAATGGCCTTTTACCCTACTAACAAGGATTTCCAAAGTTAATTACTGAACTGAACAATCACTCTATTTCACTCAGTAACTTGCTAACTCAATTTCTATTTGCAATCAAACCACTTACAAGTCCTAATTAATCATAATGATGCAAACAACTTCAAGCATCTAATCTACTCGATACATAGACAATTTCAGAGAAATTGTACTTTAAATCATTCTATAATCACACAAATCCTTACTTGTAAATAACCTTACTTGGAGCCAATGTACTACTGTTAAAATCTAATTGAAATCTAACTTCTAAGAAATGTAATCAATCACTTCACAAAGCAAGGAAAATCATTTATCCAAATAACTAACGAAATCGACCAACACCCAAAACAAGGGAAATCATTTATCTAACTAAACTAATGAATTCGCATTTAACAACTAATCATCCAAAGTACTCAGTTGTATTCTACATTCAATCCACACAATCCAATACTCAATTCAAGAGTCTATTTACCAAATGAAATAGGGTTAAAACAATAGTAAATCATCCAATATTCATGAAAGAAATCTTAATCATCAAGCCAATCAGCTCAAAACCAAACCGAGGGTATATCAATTACAGCATTTAAACGATCAACGAGGATTCCCTTATGTCGTATTGCGTGCAAAATAATTCAACAGAGAGCCAAATCGATCCAGTTCTTTAGAGGAAGCGAAGAATCGTTTGGTGGATAGACAAATGTCATTCTAATTAGCTCGAATCCCATTCATCCCTGATCACTGAAGAGATTTAAATATCAAAGTAATTATGGCACTATCAATGGATAAACAATTCATCTCATTCATCAAATGACCATGTAGGATGCCTCAATCAATTATAAATCAATACGATAGCAAGGTTTATGGACATAGCATAACATTGTTCCAAAATCGAAATGAGGATCACACGGGAATTGAATTGTGGATTATGAAAACAAAGGTTTTAAAAGAAACATCAACACATCTGCATCCTCTAAACAACCGAATTAAGACAATTCACATGTAGCAAGCCAAACCAAACCAATTCGTAGTGAAGGAAAAACTGACTATAACTAATCACACAGTGTCACTACTATGCAATATACAAAGCTAACATAGATGGGTGGGCCCGACCCAACCTGGGAGATGGCTAACTTATAGTAAAGGAAATATCTTGAATGAAATCAACTGGTTATCATCAGCAATCCATCAAACACTTAATCCCAAATTCAAAGCAAAACCATTTCGATATCTTCGATTAAAAACGATTCATGGAATACAAAACAAATACTTCAATGTTTTTGCGCTAGCTTAACATATTACATCAAAGCATTTTATAGGCTTTTAATTAATTTTAAATAATTTAACTAAAGATGGTAAATCATAACAGTCCAACTAATTTACTCCTTCAAAGCAAATAGCTTTGAACAACTAGTCCATATTGATTCAACAACCTATAACTAATCCCAAACTTAGTGTTTACTCCAGTCAGCGAGGATAATTACAGATCCTTAGTGTAGCAGTATTTCCATCTGGAAACATGCAGTTAGGTACCGAACTTAAGATATCTCTTAGTTCATTGCCTGTTTCTTCCTGCTATCATACCTACACATCTATGGACGGTTTGCACTTTGATCATAATAATAAGTTACTTGAAGGAATTGCTACTTATATCTACTAAATTTCACCAATAAATAGGAAAATATAATCATAAAATACTTTACTTCAAAATGGGGATTGGAACAGTGATTAGGATAGTAGAATAGCAAGTGGGTTTGGGGATGCCAGGCTTCATAATAACTTCAAAATCATACTCCTAGAACGATAACAACCACCTGCAGATTCTCCCCCCCAACACAGGCTTATTGACCAAGTATTTCAACATGGAATGATTTGTATACATCTTAAAATGGCCACCCAGCAAATAGTGTCTAAACTTTTGGAGTGTGTATACCATGGCTAACCCTTCGCGCTTGGTGGTGGAATAGTTCTTCTCCACCTTGAATAACCTTTTGCTTGGGAATGCTATAGGATGGTCCAAGTATCCTCTGCCAGCTTGTGTTAGTACTGCTCCTAGCGCTATACATGACACATCAACATGTACACACTCTAGGAAGACTAGGATCGGCGCGGTGACCATCTTTTCTTTCAATATATCCAATCTTTTCTTACAGTCCTCATTCTAGCAGAATGTGACATCCTTTTTGAAAAATGTATCCATAGGCATAGTGATTTGGACATAGCCTTTGATGAACTTTCTGTAATATCTGGTATGCCCTAGGGTAGTGCGCAGCAGTTTCATACTCCTCGGCACTTCCAAGTTAAGTATCACCGCGATCTTCGCGAGATCTACCATCAGTCTCCGTCTACAAACCACATGACCCAGCAGGGTCCCAAAAGGAACACAAAACATGCATTTCTTCAGATTGAGCGCGATCTGGTATCTTCAACAGGTATCCAGCATCAGGCGCAAGCTTTCTACATGGCGTTTCACCAGCCCAAACATAGTCCAGTCATCAAAGTACACTTCTAGGAACTTATGAATAAATTCCTTGAACGCCGCAATGACTACGCGCGAGAAAATCACAAGCACATTCTTCAATTGAAAAAGCATTACAGTGTACTGAAAACACCCCCACTCAGTCACGAAGGTTGTCTTGCTCCTATCCTCCGGTGCGATTTTGATCTGATGGTACGCAAAGAACCCATCAGTGAAGTAATATGCTTCCTCACCACCTACATTATCCAACACCTCATTAGTGAACGGAGTTGGGAAAGGATCATGTACACAAGTGTCATTCAACTTCCTGAGATCTACGCATATCCTTATTTCATCCTTCTGCTTCTTTTCTTGTACCACCATAGGGCTTACCCAATCAGATTCTTCTATAGGCTCAATGATGCCAGCCGCAAGCATCTTGTCCAGCTCTAAGTGACCTTCTCCTTATACTTCGGATTGAGACGGTAAGGTCTTTGCTTAACCAGCTTCACGTTGGGCTTCAACGTGATCTTCATAACATCTAGGTCCCCAATTATCCCTTTTATATCCGTAAACTTGGTACGGAATAAATCCTGGTATTCAAGGAGAAATTCAGTGACCTTATCCACCATCGCATCATCCCAGTAATCTCCACTTCACAAATTTGGGCTCTGCCTCTGTACCAATATTTACCTGTTTCATTTTTAGTGGCGCGGTTATATCAGGATTCTCAATCTGCAGTCCTTCAACATCGCAGTGACCTTCTATTTCAGGGATGTTAATCTTTCGCGGATCCTCATCTTCTTCTTTAGCGGTTATGTTATAGCATTCTAGCACGTGACTCAGCTGAGTAGTCGAGTCGGGCTGAATCAAGTCCAAAGGATCCTATGGTATCCTAAAGATCGTTGCTTTTACTTCTTGTAGTGCTTCATCAATACAGTCAAACTCGTCTTCAAAGTTGAATGTCATTATGAATCCTTCACGCAGAATATCCCATTCACCTGTACCATGGCAGAGCTTCATTTCTACGTACCAGTTCATCGGGATGACATCCAGGGTGTGATAGAACAAGTGCACCCACTCAGGTTGGGGCTTCTCCCCATAAGCCTGAGCCCATTTGACCAAGTGTGTGCACGATTTATCGTGCCCATCATATTTGTCTGTGACTCGTGCCTTCAGCTTCCCAAAGCATGTTCTCATCATTCTTCTACACTCACGCCAATCATCAAAGCTACCGTTGTGCATACCCCACCACCTTGCGAGCATAGTGTGCAGTGCCCAGTCCAACACCTAGAAGCGCTGCTTTTCTGGTACCTCCCTCTCAAATGCATCCAAAAAGGTATCTACATCACTCAAGCCATCATAAGTGGGAAAATTTCTTTCCTCTGATAATACACAATGCAGTGACCAATTCATCATGTTATAGCTCAGTGTGGTTACTTCATGTGACCGATTCTGCCAACGCTCTAATTCTTCACTAGAGTCTGAGGTGCAGAAACTCTCGCGATCCCATGTAATTTTTCCATTTGTTGTTGGATTCACCCAATCTTGGTCTCACGCTGTTATCTTATAGGTACAGTCCAAATCGTCATCACTCTCATAATCGTGGACTGGTTCAGTATAGTGTGATCATTCAGCAAGATCTAGATGTACTATTACACTGAGCGATTTCTTCTCAAAGATCATTTTTCGCTTCTTTAGGTTGATTACCCTATTCATATCAGTAGCCCAATCAATGCCAAGGAGTGCAAGGTAGGGGTTGTTGTCATCCATAATTTCTATTATTTCAAATTCAGCCAGCCTCCTCATGCCTTCAATATCTATAGTCACCCCTTGTAGCTACCCAATGGGGATGATCTTCTGTTGATTTTCCATCCTTAACTAAATCGGAAACCACTGCCGCGCGAGTCTTCCCATCCTCTCCCAAGTCTGCTTTGGTAGGACATTTGCGTCTGACCCCAAATCCAAAATAACCTGATCCATTTCATACTCTTCTATTTGCACGGTCGGCCTCATCTCTCGTCATGTCCTTGTTTTATGTCTACCAATCTCTCGTACCGTGCGTGGCTCACCCGGCGTGTTTCTGGCGCATCGGTTTATAACTTCCTCTAATCCCTTTATAGCCTTCGTATCATGCAAAAACTTCATGTAGGTCTCTAGGAAGTTCGTAAGCATAGAAGGGTCCATCTCCTGATGAGGCTTATCCTTGCTTCCTGAGGTGGAGGCCTCAGAAAAGCTCTTCTTTTCTTCCATGAATGTTTCATGTGCGCGCTCCAATTTGAATTCACCTCCTTCGCCGGAGCTTTGCAAACCCATGTGCTATCTTCGAGTTGTTTCCCCTTATCATCCCCTGTTGTAATTCCACTTCAGAGAACTATATTCACATTTGGATCCTCTTCACCAGGCTTAGGCCTTATCATCTGTGGTTTCTGAGTCGGTTGAGGCGGTAGCTCCCCTTTGTCGTGTATCCTTTCTATCAGCATAGGAAATCCCTCCATTTCATGATCAAATAGAGTGAAATATTTGCACAATGGATGTGTTGGGTTAGTGAAATTGTGGGCATAGTGTCCTGGTCCTCCGCAGTTGTAACAGATTAGATGTCCCTAGCCTCTACCAAGTCCTCCTCCACCTTGCCCTCATCCGCACCCCTGAAAACCTGTTCACGCCATCCCCACATTCTGGTCAGGGGGCTGCGGTTTTTCCTGAACCCTATAGGTGGGTGTTCTCTCCATCATCAATTCATAGCTCCTACAGTTGTGCTCATCATTCCCTACCAACCTACAAAAGTTGCAGAACAGTTGTTGTGGTATTTGTACAAACTTTTGCATCAAATTATAGTTATTCGTGGCATGTTTTCCTGCTACCCGATGTATAGCGCAACACAATGCAGGCCCCACACTTGGTCCTACTTGAGCTTCCAGCCTTAAAGGCATCAGTCCCCTTCCTACAATATAGTTTGCAAAGACTGGGTAATGGTATTTATCATGCCCTTGACCCTTGCATTTCAAGCACCATACCTCTTCGCGCACTTCTATCCGAACTCTTTTGTCCTGCTTCAAACTTTGCATCTCAAGGAAAACATTTTTCAACTACGCATGGATCTACTAAACCCCCGGATTTGGATCCTTCATCGGTGTTTCATGCAGTCTCATCACAATCTCCAAGGCCTATGCCTGAGTCGTTATCTTCTATTGTGATAATGAAACCCTTAGGTGTGGCAGGAGCAAAGCCATGAACCACTCACAATTCTATCTGTCTGTTAAGTTCATGTTAGCTTCTCAGATTTTACACTTCAAACTTTGATCTAATTCCCAAGGTGTCTCGCCTAGTTTCATCATGATTTCCTTGAATCACACAATCGATTTTGCCTCAGATTTAGGCATACTAAATTCTTTATTCAACATGGTCTGGATGTCCGCCACCCCAGTATTTGGGTTATCATTAGAGTATTTGATGTACCAGGTTAGCGCGCGATCCTGCAGATCACTAACTAGTGTCGCCTTCTTCATGTGATCATCTATAATGCCCTAAGCTTCCCATACAGCTTTCACAATGAACCAGAATTGGTCCAGGTCCTCATTTCCCAAGCCTTTAAACAAAGGAAGCTTCACTGAATTTTCCATATTGAATTGCGATGGAGGTGGAGGCAATATGGGTGAAGTCATAGGTGATGGTGGTGAAGTTGGAGGTGGTGTGGGTGGAGGTGGCAATCACGGGAATCCTTGTCTTATCAACTGAATAGCACTTCACGAAGAAGCCTGCGCTACTCCCTCTTCATCACCCAATGGAGGTGAAATCAATGGACTATATTCAGGACCCTTTCTTCCTTCGTTCTTGTAATTTTTTCCGCTTCATGTAGCTCCAAACATCAAGGTAGTTGCATAACCCTTTTTTCGCAAAATAAAATCTTAATCTAGGTATTCAAATATTTCAAGTACTTACCTCGTGGTCCTTTGAAAAAGCATCGCTCTACCTCGTTGTAGCTGACTGAGGTGTCGACCGTGAATTCAGTCACAAATCCTCCTATGATGCGATCGAGCCAATGATCGACAACGAGGGTGATCTTATCCTTAAAGGCTTCCAGTCTCTTTACTAACTCTAGAGTCCAAACAATAGGACCATCAAGTCTCCGCCTTCCTTGGCTATTTGCTAGCTTCGCAATCCACTCTTATAGCTCAACCGGAGAGGAATAGAAAAAGATTTCCTAGATCTCTATATATAGGTACCCGTCCAGCCACTGTTCCTTTGATAGTAGCAAATTTTTGTTCTCCTGCGCCACGAATTCGTGGATCTTCCTATCCAACCAGTCTTCAATCTCTTTCTTAGTTGGATTCCAGTGATACGACATCATATATCTCTCATGTAGATTCTGGACCCAGCAATAGAACCATTTGTTGGCTTGGTGGGGCCTAACCCAGGTTCAGCCTTAGTTAGCCAAACAAATCCCTACACCACTGGCCCTTTCGGCATCAGCCCGTAGAGCATGAACCGAAGTCTCACCCAAAGCAGTATGGGGGGATGCTGGAACCAAGTTTCTACACCATGAGATGGTTGTGATGTCGGTTTATTCCTTCTATTCCTGCCTTCGCGTAGGTCGTAGAGTTCTAGGGCTCTATCTGTATAGCCCTTTACTCGGCCTTTTGTACCTCCACAAAGGGGTACGATCGGTCTTCGCGCAGCCCTAACCTATGGTTCAGGTGCTTTCACGCTGCTAGGGCAGCGTGCTGTGCAGATTCCCAAACTAGCTTAAGTATCTTACTTATCTTATTAAACAATCATAGTTAGCACTACGTAAACATATATTCTTACTTGCATTCAATTAACCAACGGAATTACATAGATTCACGCATCACATAAGCATTATAAATGAAATTCATACATAATTGACAAGATGCATTAACAGGAAAAAAAGACGCAAAATATGTAGAATGCTTCTCTTTATTGATATCTTTAGATGGTAACAGACTTTATCTGACCTGCACACACAGCTGCAAGGGTCCGCGCACTCAGCTACAAACTTCTACCCTAGGCCTTTGCGCACTCAGTTGTAGAGCCTCTACCTACACTAAGACCTAAACTTAGATGTTGGGCAGCGGATCCCCCCACAGCATATTTTCGGGGCTTAAAGTCCGAGTTTTGGTCAATGTAATGAAAAGACTCCGCGAAATGTGGGTGCGGAGCACGAAAGTCTAGGATGAGTCATAGGGTTGTCCACCCTAAAATAATGTAATTTAATGTAAAGTTGTGTTGGCCTTCCCATGGTCCGCATACCATGGGATTGTATAAATAGAGCGAGGCTCTAAGTGTAAAGACAGTTTTTTGGAGAAGCAAGTAATAGATAGATGTGAAGGCATGGTTAGAGTGTAGAAGAGGATCTACAGTGCCTTGGGTCATAGTAGTAGGAAGAGGCTTTGTAGCTAAGGGCGTATAGGCCTAGTAGAGTCTGCAACTGAGTGCACAGACTCCTGTAGCTGAGTGCGTCGGGCGGAGTCGAGCCTATATTGAACTGAGCTTGAAGAGAATTATTAATAAAGATAAGTTTGATTCAGCATATTGTGCATATGTTTCGTGGATCTATATTTTGATGTTATGTGGTAATTGTATTCTGCGCGCACTCGATAAACATTTGTATGAATGCCTATGTATGAAACCCTTCTAAATAATTAGCAAACAAAACCTAATTAAGGAAGACTTGGGTAATTAACATGGGTTAAGAGTTGCGCGAAAGCAGTAGCACGGGTCACAAGGAATAGATAGTTGTGCGGAGTAGCGCAAACGGGCAGAAACTTCATCAAGACATCCCTAGGGTGCAGAAACCTAGTTCTAGCACCCTCACATACTACCTCGGGTGAGAGCTCAGTCCACGCATCGCGGAATGTTGTCGAAAGGGCCGCTAGTTTTGGGATTTTCTTGGCTAAACTCACTGTTGAACCTGGGTCAAGCCCCAAGTAGTCAACAAATGGTTTTGTTGCCAGGACAGGGATCTACCTAAGGGATGTCTAATGTCATGCCACTGGAACCCAATAAAGAAGGAAATTGAAGAGTGGTTGGACCAGAAAATTCACGAGTTTGCAACACAGGAAAACAGATTTCCGCAAGTATCTAAGAAGAGGTGGCTGGATCACTACGTATATACAGAAATTCACAAAATTTTCTTTGCATCCTTTCCTTCTGAACTGTATGAGTGGATCGTGAGGTTAGTCGACAACCAGGGAAGGTGTAGGCTTGACCAACCGATAGTGTGGACTCCGACGTTAGTGTGTAGACTAGAAGCATCAAAAGATAAGATCGCACGAGTTGTGGACCATTGGCTCAACTGGATAATAGGGGAATTTATCACTGAGTTTGTTGTAGACACGACTGTGAGCTATGACAAAGCAGAACGACGTTTTCTCAAAGTACGGTGAGGTAAGTATATTAAATCTTTGAATAGCTGGATTAAGATGTTGTTATGTGAAAAGAGGGTTATGTGAATACATTAATGTTTGGGATGATGTGGAGCAGAAATATCTACAAAGATAGTGGAGATTTGGAAAATAGTCCCTTAATTTCACCTTCATGAGAAAGCGAGGAAGAGCTCGCTCGAGTCTCTCCGAGAAGCATGGTCAATTTAATAAGGCAGTGTATTCCTCAGTTACCACCTCCACCTATGCCACCGCCCACTTCACCTCCATCACCTCCCTCTCCACCCGCTCCACCTCCACCACCACCCCACTTCAGTATGGCGAGCACGATCAAGCTACCAGTATTCAGAGGAGTAGGGAATGAAGATCTGGACCAATTCTGGTTCGTGGTAAGATCAGTATGGGAAGCACAAGGGGTCACAGACAACAACATTAAGAAGGCTACATTGGTGAGCACGCTGGAGGATCGTGCATTGACATGGTGTATCGAGCACTCTAACGACCACCCAAACGCAGGGATAGAAGAGATCCATAATGTGTTGAATAGAGAATTTAGTCGATCGAAATCAGAGACATAGTCAACCATCGGGTTTAAAGAAATCACGATGCTTCCAGGCGAGACCCCCTGGGATCTGGATCAATGGCTGAAGAGTATGATCCATAAGGCCAATATGACACTAACGGATGCACAGCATCATGCATGGTTTGTGGCATCCTTGACACCACACTTGAGGACGGCGTTGTTGCAACAGAAACTTTCCACTTAGGTTGAAGAATTGGAAATGGCGATGAGGTTGCATGAGACCCTGAAAACAAACCCTAGGTTGGGGGTTCAAAAAATCCATGTGCAACTATAGAACCTATGCCTGGAAATGCAAAGTTTGAAGCAGGATAGGGCACCACAGTCGGAGGTGCGCAAAGAAGTATGGTGCATAAAATGCAAAGGCCAGGGCCACGACAAGGATCACTGTCCAGTATTCTCGAACTACTTAGCAGGAGGGGAACCAATTCCATTGAGATCAAAGGCACAAGCAGGGCTGAATGCGACATCCACGTTATGGTGCGTGATCTGTCAAATAGGAGGGAAGCACATGACGAATAATTGTCACTGGTTGCAGAACTATACACAGACTCCCCAGTAGTTGTTTTGTAATTTCTGCAGGTCGGTAGGCCAGGACGAGTGTACTTGTCACAGCTACGAGCTAATGATGGATTGGACTCCGGCCTATAGGATCTAGACAAAAACACGAGCCATCGACCCAACTGCGGGGATGGCGCGTGTTGGATTTTAGGGATGAGGTCGAGGATGAGGAGGAATGGCACCAGGAAGGGGCCGCGGATAGTTAATTTTTTACAATTGCGGAGGACCAAGGCACTACGCCCGCGATTGTACCAACCTAACGAGGATATCCTATTCGTATTGTGCTCAGTTTAATCATGAAATGATAGATTTCCCTACATTAATCATGTAGATGCGCGAAAAAGGGGTACTCCAGCCTCCTCTGACTCAGAATATTCAAATCATGAGGTTTGAACCGCGTGAAGAAGACCCAAATGTGAACATGATGCTCAGAAGCAGTGCGACCACAGGGGAAGATAAGGGGAAGCAGCCCGAGGAAGATACATGGGTTCTCAAGGCTCCTACAAAGGAACCTGAGTTTGACTTAGAACGCGCAAAGGAGACATTTATGAAAGCTAAGAAGAGCTTCACAAAGGCCTCCACTTCAGGCAGTAAGCAGCAACCAGAGCTAGGAATGGATCCTTCTATGCTTACTACCTTTCTAGAGACATGCATGAAACTGTTGCACGACAAAAAGGTGGTTAAAGGACTACAGGAACTTATCAACAATTGCGTGGGATCAAGGTAACCACGTGTCATCTGGAAAGTGGGGAAGCATGCATTGCGTATTAGAAGAGAAATGAGGTTGACTGCACAGATTGGGGAATATGAAACGGATTAGATAATCCTAGATTTGGGCTTGGACGCGAATGTGTTACTGAAGCAAACATGGGAACGCATGGGCAGGCTCACATTGCAGTGGTCCCCTATTCAATTACAAATGGTGAATCAACAAAAGATTTCACCCATGGGAAGGTTGCAAGGAGTAACAGTTGATATTGAAGGCATGAGCACAGAGACAGATTTTGAAGTGATAGAGATTGTCGATGACAGCAATCCCTATCTCGTGTTGTTAGGAATAGACTGGGCCACTGATATGGAAGGAGTCATCAAACTGAAGAAGCGGAAGATGATATTCGAGAAAAAGTCACTACGTGTAGTAGTCCCGCTGGACCCAGCCGAAGGAGCACACTACACTAAACCAGTGTGCGACGATGAAAGAGACAATGAGCTAGATTGTATTTACCAGATAACTACACGAGACTAGGATTGGGTGAACCCGAATGCACATGGAAGAATATCATGGGAACGCGATAGCTCCTGCACTTTGGATTCAGATGAAGAAGTCGAGTGTTGGCAGAATTGGTTACACAAAGTGACAATGCTAAATTGCAACATGATGATTAGATCATTGCATTGCATGACAACGAGGCCTGAGAGTTGCCAACATATGATGGACTAACATTGGTAGATGAATTCTTGAGCCAATTTGAAAGTGTCATACCAGAGCAACAGCGGTTTGACACGTTGAAACAGGCCCTGCACGGAACACCCGCACGATGGTGGGGTACACATCAAACAAATTTTGAGGATTAGCATGGATGTAGAAGGATGATGTGCCCATAGTTTGGGGGCCCCCAGTTTCAAATGAGAATTGGGCAGCCAGAATGAAGCAGCTTGCGTGCCCATCTGTGTCGATGGGCACAGATGTGTGTTGTGTAGCCCACACAAGCACACCCCAAACTAAGGGTTCAAAATCGGAGTAGGACGCAACAACAAGAAGGGAGACACGCACCACAAACATTCCACGTGGAAGCATTCAATAGGGTATGTGGAGTCCTGAACAGGGTTCACCAGGCGAGACGGACTGATTGGGACTTGGGCGTACCAGTGGTTCGATGGGCCTATAGGGCCATGTGCAAAAACCTGAGTGTAGAGGTAATTCCGAAGCTGAGGAGAAAAGTCAAGACCATAATGTTGGAAACAAGGATTTCTCAGGCAATAGCTCTCATAGTTGGGACAGCAAGCAAGGACCCAAATGAAGAAAGGTTGTAGCTACATGAGGACAAACACATGTGGATTCAGGAAGCCATTCGACAAGGGAACATTAAGCTTCGCAAACTTGAAGAAGATCGGGTATTATTGAGGAAGAAAAGAAGGTTAATAGACCCAAAGATCAAAAAACTAGAAAGCAACATGGCGCACGCATATCACGTTGACAAAATAAGAGAGACAAGACAAAGGACGGACAGTTATACTATTGCATTAGAAGATTGTCGCCAGGAATTTACGACTCTGCTACCAGGGTTGCGAATGCACCTCACCAGGCAAAGTAACCAGGGGAGCGCACCGCATAAGGAAGATCACGTGGCGCTGACTATCGCAAGGGTAATTAAGGAGTATGCGTGGGCCAGGCTGGAAAGTGAATTGGAGCTTCGCACAGGTGGTGCAACCACCTGACTATCTGTAGGGAGCACAGTCTCAGTGCTCCAAGCAATTGAAAGAGAGTGCAAGACTATAAAAGAGTCTGTATGGGAGTTGCATGATAAGGAGGTTGCACACAGGATCAGTCTGTTACCAGGGTCACGCCCACACATAGGGGGCTGCGCTGCTACGCGGGTAGGCTGGGAGGTGACCGTAGGTGCCACTGTTGATGAAAAGAGGTCCAATTTAAGGCAAAAAGGAGCGGGTGGCGGGCAAATAAGACACGAATTAAGAGCTATATTTGGGATGATCTGCCGCTAAGAAGGCATTAATGACTCAGAAATGGAGGGAATGGTCCAATTCAAATTCAAACGATACTATAAAATCCCCTGGGCTATCCTTGAGGCAACACTTCGTTGTTTGAGATTTGAGCAAGTACAGAGCATTAAGCATCGAGCACTCTTGCCACCTTTGAGTACGTGACTGAACGTATCCTGTGTAAACACAATGGCTGCTAGAATGAGAGTGCGATTCGCCGAAGCTACTGCGGAGCCCCAAATGACCCATGAGGAGCCCGAGGATGCGGCAGTTGTGCCAAAAGTCCCAAAATCACCACGAATGTTGTGTCTACAGAAAGATAAGCAGATTATGGGGCCAGTCCATGTATCCCCAAGAAACCCGCGGTTTGAAAAATTATCAATGGCAGAAAAGGGAAAAGTTGTCACCATTGAACCAGACAAGGAGGAGGAAGACTTGCAAGCTCTAATTGCTCAAATCGAGGCGCAAGAGGATGAAGCAGAGAATGTCTCACCAATGCATTTCATGACAAAGTTACATCCGTACCTTCCCCCATGGAAAGGGAAAGCCAAGATACTGAAAGACCTGGAGGCCACGAAGAGTGTGCTCTAGACCCCGCTACTCCCTGATGATAAAAGGTTTGAAGGTCCATAGTTGGGACAAGTACCTACCATGAAGTTCAAAGATTAGGACCTCACAAATAGCAATAAGTTCCCACACTTGGCTGCAGAGAAATTAATAAAGCATAAATGGTTGTGCGGTGTGGGGAAGGCTGGGTTACTCCATCTGCGATGGATACCCCACTACCACCACGCGCCCATCACCATTTTTGTCATAGGGAAAATGCTGCGCCTGGTGCATGATGGGTATCTCTAGCTGGAGGATCTTATTCTCATCACGGCCGACCTAATTTACTGAATTTCTTGACTGCCATTCAAAGGACATGACCCCACGGCCATAGTAGGAAAAAGCAGTGACTTGGCCCTCTCAAACGCCATGAAGGCCAAGTATAAACTAGAAAATAAAAAGTGAGGGTATGCAATAGCAAGAATTAAAGACAAAGGGGTGCGCGTAGCCACCCAGCTACTGGCCGGTAAGCTAATGAGGAAATGTCACGCCGATGAAGTACCAACGTCTTTGATTGCGTTAGTAGAACAATGCATAGAGGGGGTCTAATTCAACTGGGCGCAGTTCCTATGTGACAAGTTTTTGATGACCTGCAGGGAGGTCCAGGAGTAAGGAAGACCTTCCACTATGTGTGGTTGCTCTTATCCATACTATTGGTTGCTGAGGAGCTGTCGGATGATAGCCATTTTCCCACTATTGAGGATGATCTGCCCGAAGCCACAAGGTACACTTCGCTCTGGACTACAAAAAATGCAAAAAGGATTCGCGAGATAAAGGTGTTCTGGGTGTTCGTGGAGGCGAGCATCCAAATGTGGATCAACTGAAGGCCACACTTGTCCCCTACAGTTCATAACAGCTTACAAAGCACAGCAGAATTCAAGGTAGATATGCATAACCCATATATCTAGGCACGCAAGGATCCAACACAAACATGAGTGATGCTTTCGTTCATCGCAACGAATGATGTGATCTTCGCAGTGATGGAGTCATGGTCTCCGGAGTGGCGCGCCCCAGACTTAGCCAAAATAGAGAAGGCTGCATCCCAACAAAGAAAGAAGGATGCCAAGATGTGCATCGTGCAGTTGGCCGAAAAGAAGCACTAGGAACAAGCCACAGAGGAACCAGCCACACAACGGAAGGCGGCTGATGCAGTAGCAGCGGCGCAGATGGCAGAAACCACAACAGCACCAACTAAAGAGCTCGAGGAGGGCCAAGAGGTGTCCACAGAGCAGTAGACTGCGAAAGAGGACAGGGCACAAGAACGCGCAGGCCCCAGTTCCACATCAACCCAACTCAAGCGACCGCATGGCCCTGGAAAAATGGCTTCCAGGAAGAAGGTAAAATCCACAAAGATGTTTGTCGACCCGATCATGCTCACAGAAGGTGATCTGTTTGACATCAGCAAAATGATTGGTGAGGTTGCAAAAGACATGCTCCAGGAACTGACAATGGAGCAAAGCACTGTGTTGGGGGCGCGCAGCATGCAGCTCCAAGGCTTACAAGTACATCCCCCCCAATAGGTACATTGGCCTAGTACGCCGTAGTAGGAACCGCTGAGGTCGAGCAGACGATGCGCACCCGTATAGCCAACACCTTTGTGTTGCCCGAAGGCGTGCTAGTAGCAACAAGCAAGGGTGACCGGGTTGTGATGAGCAGCATGCAAGGCATCGGCTTGAACTTGGCACCCTACTGCGTGAAATTCTATACCAACTGCAAGATGGGGTCATCGCAAAGCTCTGCGCTCAGGAAGGCTGAGCGATCCAGGTCCTACATGAGCAGAAAATCAGAATGGACCATCTTAGTTTCCAGCGGGATGAGTTGGTTGCACAGGCTCGCGGACTGGAGCAGGCCATAAAGGATGCATGCAGGAGTGTTCCAGAGTTGGCCGTGCTGGCAGAGCTACCACCAGCAGAGCGAGTCCATAGATTGGCGGCCAAAGTTTGTGAGGCCAGGGAAGAAATGGCAAAGGTTCAGTTGGAGCTGAACCTGTAGATCGTCGAGCTGTAATTGAAGGAGCAGCCCTCCATACCCCCAAAAGTCAGAGAGTAGCATGCTCACACTATCCAAATGGGGTTGGAACAAATCATCCTGGAAACATAGGATTGCACCCGAATGTTGGAGCAAGCACTCACCATGCTTACGCACCTGCAGGAAGACCCAAACCTATAGTGCCTAGAGACCGAGGTGCACGCATTGCAGTAGGAGTATGACAGTGTTTGGGGCACCGTGCAGACGGTTTTCCTTACTCAACGACTTGCTAGGCTACAGCAAGTAAGGGCACTAAAGGACCAATTAGACGCTGCATGCCAAAAAGAAGCCCTACTTAAAGGACGCATATAACCATGGATTAATGAAGCTTTCGCCATTACAGCTACCATTGAAGGGAAGTTGTCACAGATGTAGGAACTTTATGCAGTTGGACAGGAATGCGACCCTGCTCAGGAAGGTTCATAGATATGTGCGCAATAGATCCAGCAGACAACGGAACAATGTGCTGCAAACACCCAAGCTGCGCTGGACCTGCTGGATGGACTTCGTGCAAAGATCACTGCACCAACCGAGTGACTGGGGATGAGTCACGTTGATTGTGTTGGGGACCTGTTGGGTAGAGGATCCCCCCACAGCATGTTTTTGGGGCTTAAAGCCCAAGTTTTGATCAATGTAATGAAAGACTCTGCAAAATGCGAGCACGGAGCATGAAAGTCTAAGATGAGTCATAGGGTTGTCCGCCCTAAAATAATGTAATTTAATGTAAAGTTTTGTCAACCTACCCATGGTTCGCGGACCATGGGATTGTATAAATATAGCGAGGCTCTAAGTGTAAAGACAGTTTTTTGGAGAAGCAAGTAATAAATAGATGTGAAGGCATGGTTAGAGCATAGAAGAGGATTTGAAGTGTCATGGGTCGTAGTAATAGGAAGAGGCTCTGCAGCTGAGTGCACAGAGACCTAGTAGAGTATGTAGCTGAGTGCGCGGACCCCTACAGCTGAGTGTGCAGAGCAGAGTTGGGTTTGTATTGAACTAAGCTTGAAGAGAATTATTAATAAAGATAAGTTTGATTCGGCATATTATGCATCTGTTTCGTGGATCTATATTTTGATGTTATGTGTTAATTGTATTCTGCGTGCACTCGATAAACATTTGTATGAATGCCTATGTATGAAACCCTTCTAAATAATTAGTGAACAGAACCTAATTAAGGAAGACTTGGGTAATTAACATGGGTTAAGAGTTGCACAAAGGCAGTAGCACGAGTCACAAGGGATAGATAGCTACGCGGAGTAGCGCGAGCACGTAGAAACTTCATCAAGACATCCCTAGGGTGTGGAAACCTAGTTCCAACACCCTCCCATACTACCTTGGGTGAGACCTCAGTCTACGCATCATGGACTATTGCCGAAAGGGCTAGAAGTTTCGGGATTTGCTTGGCTAAACTCACTGTTGAACCTGGGTCAGGCCCCAAGCAGCCAACATTAGACTTCTCTCCTTATCACTCACAACTTCATACTTCAACTTATGACTCCTATCACTACTTAGAGCTTGCTTACTTAGCTCTTTTTATACAATCCCATGGTCCGCGGACCATGGTTAGATCTTTATAGCCGATTTGACTTTACAAAAATAAGGGCAGACAACCCTTCATGACTCATGACACCTTCGCGCTCCGTGACCACAAAATGTGGAGACTTTACAACTGTATTACAAAATTCAACCCAAAACATGGGATTTTAGCCTCAAAACTTTCCTTGGGGGATCCCATTCCCAACATATTTTTATAAGTGTAGTTACTTATTCATTACTACTAGATGTATATCTATCTCTTTCTTATGAAAATTCATATGAACGTGATCTAGAAGATAGGTGACCTATTCTTTTACAATTACAATAGAATAAAAACTTACTTGTAGATTTCATCTCCTTAGTATCCTCTTCTTCATCTTCTGAAAAATTATCAGTAGAATGCACATTAGAAGTGTGTTCTTCATTATTCTAAGTTTCTTTCTTTTGGGATGTCTTCGTCTTCCTCTTCTTCCTTTTCTTTTGTTGACCTTCAACAATTGAATTTATGATAAGAGGATCTTCTTTAACATCTAATTCATTATAATAGAAGCAGGGTTATTCAATCTTTACCATTTCTTGTTGATTTTCTCCTCCATACATACATTGCAGCTTGTTCAGCATTTCTTTTGCAGACTCACAACGTCTCACTTTATCTAAGTTTGGATCTGATACTCCTTTCAAGATAATCTTATTTTCTTAACTACCATATTTATTATTCACTCCATAATCTATAGAAAACCATAAATGTAAATGTAAATCCATTAAATAGGAATCCATTCTTACATTCTGGATTAAATATCCCCAACCATTCAAAAATAATACTTCATCTAGTGTGAGCCACTCCCAATTAGCCACGATCCCTTTAGATCTACCCTCCAGTAGTTAAGTTGTTCCCGAAGGAACCCACTCTAATACCAATTGCTGAAAAACAGATTAATGCTAAAGGGGGGTGAATCAGTATTGAGGACAATTTTAGCAACTATTACCACATTAAACATTTAAACCATTTAGTAGCATATCATGTAAACATTGCAAAAGAAACAAAACTACACCACAAACATCATACACATATGACATGGGGATTTTTTTTTGTTACATGGAAACCCATAAAGGGAGAAAACCAAAAATATTGTTATTTTATGATGTAAATCTCAAACCACCATTTCTAATTATGTCAATTTTTATGAGCACCCACTCACAAGAGGCACCAACCCCCAATTTTTTTTGTTGGCACCAAGTCCCTAATTGTTTCTCAGACACCCACCCGAAGGAAGAACCAACTCTCTAATGTGAAGACACCAATCTTCTAACCTTGCAGACCTATATTTCATTCATTTTCAAACTCAAAACCACAAGTCCTTTGTTCATAAAAATTGTTACTCCCTCCCTCTTCTTTAGCTCTCACTCAACCTAATATCATAGAATATATCTCATCATTTTCATACTCTACTCTACCATTGAAAACTCTTACAACAACTTAATATCTACAACAAGAACCAATTGTTCCTCTTAATTAAATCGACCCATTCACATACTTGGCTTCAATAGCTCTTGGCCTTCCTCTACACTTCAATAGCCTCAATTAGCCTTCAAACCTTTGGCACTCTCACTCAACATTTAATATGCTATCAGACACACTCACTACATAGCACCTTACACTCTTATTTAGTCTAACTAAAGTCCCCATGTGTCACATACAACATAGCTACATTTTGTTATTCAATTTCAAAAGGGTCAAAGAGGAACTTCATTTTCTCTCATAGGGCTCAAAGATGCACTTCATTAAAAAATAAAAAAAAATTCCCAACTCGAGGAGGTACTTGTGATAACAAATAAAATCAGCCATAGTTCTACCTGTAATTTTTCGGATCTAATTTCAGCACTTCAATTTAGCCTCTGATATTTTATGTTATAATTAGTATTCTCCATCAATCGTCTTGTATTTTGTAGCTGCTAAACACTAAGTACCATGGGCACTCGAACTATGATATTTACCCCCATTAACTTATCCTTTTAATTGTATCAACAAGACTCAAGTATTGCAGTAACATAGGATTTACTTCAACTGATGCTTAACTGAATTTGGTACTTGAAACTCCAAATTTTGAAATAGTTTTGTGCCCTTAATCCTTTAGCTCTTGGCTCATATGACTTGGGATTCAGGATCAATAGATTAAGTGCAAAGAGTTCTTACCCTCACCATGGTTTGAAGAGCCTCACACCCTTAACTTTTTAGTGCATGGATGTTATATGCCCTAGGGCCAGAACCATGCCTTTTCACTAAAATCACTTGCACAACTAGCCTGGATGGCTCTTAAGCCTTTTCTTTCCGAAAATGCCAAAAATCATTAACACAAGAAAAGGCTTACAAACATGACCTCCTGGAATGTATCCCAATGATTTTCCACGTCATTTATTGGCATCATCACTGCCACATGGAAGTCTCCAAGTGGTGACATGTGTCACTCAGATTCGACCCACTTCCCACCCAAAAGGTCCAAAACACCTAATGTGTGTCATGCTTCTAAGGTTCCACATCATCATGCTTAACATGTCATCACCACTTGTCTTCCACTTGTTACTTTCTTATTGGGCCACGTTGGATATATTTCATATCACTACTAGTTGTCATCCACTTTTCCCAATACAGAGAGTCTAAGATTTTGTGTTTTGAAACATATTTATTTGTTAATTAAAAATTGATCGAGGAAGCTATATTCACATTAAATACCATGACATGAATATTTTATTTCTATTGCCTTTTGTTATTTTCACCTCTGTCAACCACATATTCCCAGAAATCCTCTAGCTAAACCTTTGTGGCAAGACGTGAAGTTATATGTCATGTTAACAAACAAATATCCATATGGTGCTCTTTTTCTCTGTGTCACACTTATCACGCCGCCTTCTATACCTCCATAAGTTTAAAAGTAGAGTAGCACATTGTCTTTCAACTCATAGCAACATTCCCGTCAAATAACTTCTTGTCTCTCGACTTCTATTAATTGTGCCACCACACCCATCACTGTAACTTCTTCAACTTGAATTTGGCTTGGTGCACTGACATGTCACACTACGCCATCTCTATCAAACCTATCATTGGATGAGTGGTGCCATGTATCACTTGGATTTGACCTACTTGGGCACCTGAAAATTCCAAATTTCATGCCATGTATTATTGCAATATCATCATTAGTTTGAGTTGTCCTACTAGATGGATTCCACATCATGTGTATCTACCAATCATGTGTTTCCACCTATTGTTGTGCCACTTCATCATCTATACATATGAATGTCAATGGTCTTGTGGTTTTTCGATAAAATCCTTTGTTAATTGAAAATGGCCCGAAGTGTTGATTTACATTATATACTAGCGTTGGACACTTCTCCACCCTGTAGAGTTTGTCGACCACATGGCTATCAACCATGGCATCTCTTTCGCCATGTCTAAACCTTCCACAAGACGAATGAAAAATTATGTCTCAAGTGTCAGGAATATTCCCGTCCATGGACTCTATTAACCATGGCAACCATCTTGCACCACCATGAATTCTCCAACCAAAAGATCCATGGAATGACATCAAATTAACAGTCATATAACAGGAAAATCTCTATCATGTGCCTTCTATCAAACTGTGGAACCATGTACCTGCAGAACCTTGCAAAATTAAAACCTTTATAACTCCTTATCCCTTAGGAGTTTTCCTAAGTTCCATATACCATTGGAAAGGTCTCTAAGAGGAATATCCAATTATACACTTTACAGAGACATTTGAGCAAGTCACATGTAGACAAATTTCCTTCAAATATAGGCCATTATATTAGCAATTTGTAGTGACCACAAGGCTTTGCAAACATTAAACATGCATCGATGATTTTTTGAAATGAATGACAACCAAACTTTGTTGGGTTGTGTTATATTCTTTCCATGACTAACCCACGTAGTGAACCGGGGGGTTAGAGGGGGGGCGGAGCCCCCCCTTTTTTGTGTCGACTTCGTAGTGGGGGATCACAGGGGGGGGGGTAGCCCCCCTCTACGGGGTTCGGGGCAGCGCCCCGTGAAAAAAATTTTGGACCCTATATTAGGTTGGGCGAACCTACCTATGGTTTTCGTCCATGGTTTTGGACGCGATGGTTTCGGTCCATGGTATTGGATGCTTTGGCATGTATAAATATGTATTGTAGCATTGAAAGGAACATAATGAAAAATCAAGCTAGTAGTCGCAGTTTTGGGATCCAAGGAAAATCTCTGTGCATATGTGTTTTATGTGTTATGCTCTCGCATTGTTTATTTTCTTTGTTTTAGAATTCGTATGCAGGTAATTTCTGTACAGGCTTAAAACCTACAAATTTCACTCTCCAACAAGCTCCCCCTAATCTTGATACTCGTTGACATCAATGGTTACTCCTCTAACATCAATGACAACACTTTTCCTAACACTACGATGCATGTGCCTTTGAGAATGAATTTCTTAATGATGTATGGTCCCTTGCAAAGGGTTTTAAATTTCCTTAGGCCCAAAGCTTCATTAGAAACAACAAAGTGTAGGATTAGTTCCCCTTCATTAAATGAAAGAGTGGTGATGGAGCAATAGAACGTGTATTTGGTCTGTTTTTTGGTCGTCGCAGTATGTTAGAGAGAAGTTCACCTATTTTTTTCGACGTGTTCCAATCGTATAAGGTGTTTCTTGAGGGTATCAATGTTTGGGAGAAGTTCTAATACAATGCACAGTGTAGGGATATCACACTCGATTGGGAGTACTAGTTTGACACCATGTACCATGTGGAAGGGAGTGAAACCAATGGACATTTTTGACTAATGTGTGGTATGCCCAAATAGCTTAAAATAGTACATGAGGCCAATTAGTTTTATGCTTTTTCACCATACACTACAACATCACCTTGAGGACTTTGTTAACATCTTCTACTTAGCCAATGTTTACAAATATCACTACAAGGGGGGGTGTGAATTAGTAGTGATGGCCTTTATACCAAATTTAAACTTTTTGCATAATTATCAATTCCAACACACATTCATGAATTAACTTATCCAAACATGTAAGTAGTAGTAAACTTAAAACATAATAACCATGACAAATATCAACACAAGCATGCACACATAAGAACACAAGTATTTCTAGTGGAAATTATTTCAAGAGAAAACCACCCTGTTGCTATTGTGTTGTTCAATTCTTTTATTATTATGTTGAACAAATTGTACATGGATTAGCTTAAATCCATAAGCTAGAAGACTCAGCTTCCTACACAGTATACTGACAATATCATACAGGAAATATATTTCTCTCACAGATCTATGGAAATATCTTCTTCTGAAGATCCCACGACCAACGACCCTCGCCAAACTAACCTTGGACTATCCAACTCCGATTGGATGGAGAAATATATTCCATCTATTGAATCTGCCACGTTAATGTATACTTTGAAGCCTTTGTGCCTTCACTTCCTCCATGTGAACCTAGTTTCATAAAGGTTTTAGAGTGGGTTCTCAATTCGCTCATCTTGAGAATCCCAACAACTTCTTCATTATTCTCATCAAATCTGAATCAAAAACCTTTCCCGGAGAGGGTTATTTATTCTCTTCTACTCACAACAATCTCATCTCACTACTATCAATTCTCCTCTTTTTGCAACACAAATCATTTCTAGATTTTGTGTACTCAATTCTGATACATATCTACAATATTGTGTGAATAGTTGCAACAATCTCTATTCACTAACTATACCCCTACAATAGCACACACACTCACTCTCAAATAAGCCATCCAAATAAAATCAAAGCCTTCCTCTATTCATCATTTTTCTAAAATGATTAAATCAGTAAATGCAACTCAGTGATGGAGTTATGTTCATATGCTAGGTTTGATCCAGATTCAGCTTCTTAACTTGATCAATCCACTAAATTCACTTAATGAGATATATTCTTCACTTTAACCATCTTCTAGAAGTCAACCAACCTTTCTCAACATTTACATGGAAGATCCTAAAAAAACACTGCCCGAAAAACCAAAAAATAGTTGACAAGCACGAGGAATGTGGGAAAAATCACCTCCAGGTGGAATACACTCTTTCCTTTCACAAGAATTTCATATATGGAAGTATATACACTTGTTCCCATCATGAAAGTGGTGTATACATTCTAAAATCCAAGTTTCCAACTTATTTTGGCCATCATTTGGAACATAGTTTCAAGAGAGTGTGAGGGATACCATGAAAAACCTCCATAACATGTACAACCTACTCAATCATCCTCCAACACTTTTAGATCCTATAAAAACCATATGTATAAAATCATCAACATGAGGCACCTAATCTAGGACATGGAGACCTAATTAGCAAGGCTTCTCAACTCTAACTCATGTAGCAACAACCAACACCTGTATGAAGCAACATGATCAAGAAGATCATCACATCTCAATAAAACTCCTCCTCTACAAAAATGAGAATCATAGGAAGGTCCCCAAACTAGTGGAAAAATCATGATATGAGGACCATGACATCCTTTTCTCACACACTATATGTAGCATCTTCAAATCACATCTCCAGCCTCACATTGCCATGCTAGTAGACATGCCAAAACCATTGCAATACACAACCATGTACAAGCCACTTGAAACCAAGCATACAAGTGCTAACCAACTCTCCTATAACCCAAGAAACCAAATTGACATCAATGCCAACCAACGACACATCTGCAACACTGCAACACATATCAATTCCAATAGCTATTTGATTGGGAGTAGTATGGGGAAGAAAATTCGTGAGTGATCCCAAGGAGATGAGTTAATTCTTGGAATATCTCGTTTTGAAAGTTTTTTCCATGGTTAGACAGGAGTTCCTTGGGGACACCAAACTATGTGATGATGTGATTGAAGAAAAAATGAGCGGCAATGTCAATAGTGTTATTGAATGTAGGCATGGCTTCTTCCCACTTAGTAAAGTAATTTTAAGGCATTTATGATGTATTAATGGAAATTCTATGATGACAAGTTACAAATCATGAAATCGATACCCCATTTGTAGAAGGGGCCTACTGCAATGACATGATGTAAGGGAGTTTGTGGTGCTCTAGCTTTATGAGAATATAGTTGGCACCTTTCACGTACTTTAACTACCTAGATGTAGTCCATGAAGAGAGTGGGAAAAAAAAATTCGGCGTAGAGGATTTTTTGGGCAGTGGAAATCCTTGAAATATGCCCACTGCATGCTCCATTATGATAGTCATTTAAGACCCATTTATCTTCATCGAGGTTGGAGCAACAACAAAGTATGGTGTTCATCCCTCTTCAGTATAACACATATCCCAAGAGGAAATAACGTGGTACCTAGTGGAAAAATCATTTTCGATCATCTCGTGAGAGATTAGGAATGAACTTCTGAGTCTGAATGTAAGAAAGAATATCAATATAACAATGGTCGTTGGCTGAGATGAAGAATAAGTGTTCCTTCGGGAAAGTGTCATTCATTGGTGACCCTAAGGTATCTATAGATAAGTTGGTGACGAATTCTTGAAGCATAAGATATTTATTTATTTTGGGGGAAGAAAACTAGAGGTCAAATTCTTGTAAAATGATGATCCATTGGGTGTATTTATGGCTTATAATTTTCATTTTGTGTAAGTATTACATGGGAATAATACTTGTGACTACAATGGTAGTTTGCAATAATGTAATGCCTAACCAAGTGTGTGAGGGCTAAGGCTGTCTTTTCAGCTAGATCAAAATTCAAAGCAGGTCCCAATAAGTTTTTGTTGATATAATATATGACATGTTCTCTATTATCTTCTCCATTTTGGACAAGTACACTAGCTATGGTGACCTCAAATGTTGAGAGGGTAGAGAGTGTAGTCCTTATTATAGTCCGGTGGGATTATCAACGGTGCTTGTGATAGTGCATACTTCAAAGTGTCAAAATATTATTGAGCATGTTCATCCCATCAGGAAAAAAAAATGTCTTAACAAAGGAGACGAAGAAAGCCATGTGCACAAGTGGTGAGTAGAGGACAAAGCAGTGCAATAAATTGTCCTTTACTTGAAGGATTTGTAGTTTTCATAATGTTTTAGGCAAGGGATCTCGCGAATTGCTTGAACTTTCAAGGGATTGACCCTAATGCCTTGTTGGGAGGAAATGAAACCCAAAAAGTGTCCTGCATTGACATAGAACACACACTTGAGAGGGTTCAAGCGTAGGTTGAATTGTCAACAATGCTAAAATACAACTTGTAGATCGTCGATATGGTGAGAGCGCTTTTTGGAAAAAATGGTGAGGTCATCCAAATATGTTAATATGAGCTGAGCCAAATTGTGAAATATGTAATTTATGGCCCATGGAAATGTGGCTCCAACATTTTTAAGGCCAAAGGGAATAACCTTATAAGCGGAGGTTCCCCAAGGAGTGGTGAAAGTAGCTTGTATTGATCTATATGGATGATTTGAATCTTTGTGTAGCCTAAGAAGTTGTCCATGAAGGAAACTGATTTTCCCCACAGAAGCATTGATGATTTGGTCAATAAAGGGAGTGGGGTAATTATCCCTAGGGAATTCTTTGTTTATGTCTCAAGAATAAGTAAATACATGTAACATCCCCTATTTTTTCATGATGTGTACAAGGTTGGAAACTCAAGATGTGTAACTGATATGATACATGAATCCATATTTATGCAGCTTTTCAATTTCGAGTTTGATATTTGTAACTTTGGATGGGTGTAATGGTTGTTATTTTTATGTTATAGGGAAGGCATCAAGCCATGTGTCGATATGGTGCTCTATAATCGTAATGCTTATGCTAGGAATTTTTGAATATGACCAAGCAAATATGTCCTGATATTCTTGGAATAGGGCTTTATATGTGGCCACCTCATTTGGAGAACATGTTGCCCCTAAACAAGATTTCTTCAAAAAATTTGGGCTTGGTCAAAATATCCACCTTGATGGTAGGTGAAATTTGGACATGTTACCTTCCTTGAAAACATATGGCATAGGGATGGGGTTTCTAGACCAATTGACATGGCTTGTAGAGAAAAAATATTTTGTTTCCACTATGTACACATTTTTTGTCAGTGATGTAGATGGTGTAAAATATTTTTTTGGTAAGAAGAAAGAGCGATGGTGTATGGAATCCCACAGGAATATAGTATCATGGCGTCAAGGATGTTTTCATCAGAGTGAAAGATGCTTGAAAAGGGTGACAAACGTGTTGCTAGTTCATGAGGTGACGGTTGGTGCATGGAAGTACTAATGGACATGTAAGCATATGATATCACACTAGATACCATAGGACCAAGACATGTGGACAAAGTGTATATGGGCCATACCCATGTTTTGCTAGACGGTGCTATACTCACGATGGGTGAAGTGATCTCAACACCATGGAATGATTAATAGACATCTTGAAGCATGGTTCCTACGGATGAAGAAATGAAGTAAATATGTTCATTCATGTCAACAATTCTAGGGGGGTGGAAGTATCTCCTATATAAGGATGGATGGTAAGATAGGGGAGAGTTTTAATGATTGTGTTGATGTCATGGGAGCTGCGATATAGGAATCGTCATGGCTTAACCATGGTAAAGAATAAGAAACCTTAGGGAGAGAACTAATGGGGTACTATCTAATTTGAGGGTTATTACATCAATATGTGATCATGAGTGGGGATAAATGAGTAAGATGGGAGATTTCAGTTGTGTCAACTTACTTTCAAGGTGATGTAATAAATATTTTGAGGTGCATCATCCATGTCTTGGGTGGGTGGAAGGGGAGGTGCAATCATAGTAGAATGGAATAGTGACCAATGCATATAGATATCGAGGAACATAAGGAAAATGATGTGTGTAATGTCCATCTTATGCACAAATGGCATATGGATGGTTCGTGCATAAGCCTTTGTTGCAAGATGTACTGCCCTTTTCTCTAGGTGGTGGAGAAGATGGAATGGGTCCCTAAGGGAATGAAGAATGACCTTCAACTCATCCAAAGCAAGTCATTGATTAGTAGGGTGTCCTGTTATGTCACACAGGGAACATGGGGGTAGTACCTTAGAATTTGTATTACCGGGTCTTTCTTTTGTTATTTCTTCTTATCCTTTATTGTGGTTCCCTTTGGTGTCTTATAAAGGTTTGGTGTGTCCAATGGTGGTAGGACCTCCTTAACATGGCTAGACATAACCTTCCCTATGGGTGTAGCTCTTGACATAGTTAGTGTGGCAAGTAGTTCCAAATACCAAATGGGAAGTACTAGAGCCATGTTTTGTGAAGTGAGTGTCGACACCACTTGGTGAGAGAAAAAATCTAAGAAAGGGGTATAATAAAGGAGTTTGAGTCATAGAATATGGTAAAAATGGGGTTTATCATACATTTCTTAGGTTTCGGTGGTGGTGATTGATGTCCTCTATTGGTTCACTAGAAAAGCCAGTTATCCAGTATGCAAGAGTTGTGGAAGTAGATGCTATGATAAGGAAATCTCCTGGGAAGGTACCAAGGAGAGAAGAATGTTTGGAAATCCCTGGGTTGATCTTCATCAAGGAAGGAACCAATTCCTATTGGGACCTAAAAAAGGGAAACACATTATTCAATGAGGGAGAGGCTCCTGATTTGTAGTGTGTGAATTTTCTTGTTATGGGGGAAACTCATAGTATCGAAAAATGATGATGCGACAACCTTGATAGCATACATGTGACTTCTTCAAAACAAGATATTGTAATATATGGGGGCATAAAGGACTTCAATATCTATGAGAATGGTTTTTCTAGCAAGTTAAATTAGGATATTCTAATAGAGTCCTACTGGTTGTGAGGAGTGACTATCATATGCCCTCAACGCAATGGAGGAAGTTGTGAGTTCAAGGGAGCCAAGCTTCTGCCAAAATTGTTTTGACGTGATGCATGTGGATTCCCCCTCAACGATGATGTGTCGATGAATGGTGACATTTCAAATCATCACTGGTATTTGGAATGTGACTAAACATGGTAGATGAGGTTCTAAGTTATATAATTCAAAGGTGATAAATCACAAATCTGAGGGATAAATAGCAACCTAATGTGGAAAGTAAGGCTTTCCATTGAGTTGGACATATTTGAAGAACTTCTACCACTAACACAGTAGATGGGAATTGTGTTAGGTTTTTAAAAATTCTATAACTATAGGAACCTTTAATTATGCGATGTGTATTGTAATGGTCCTTTGACCAACTTAGATATTGGTTCTATGGGGGGTCGTGGGATCATCAAAGGGAGTGTGGTGGTAGTTTGCATTGCCTTTGTTGTCCAGGGATTATGTTCAAGAGGTGTACCATAATATCGACGATGGTTTTCAAATAAGGAATTTGTTACATGCATGTAGATGTCTCAATTGGAAAGGTATGATGAACTACCCTCTACCTCGTTTAAGTATTGTGGAGGTCTAGCCTAATGTTATGTAGTAATAGTTCAAGTATTGATCACTAGATTTTCTCATGTGTTTTATCTCAAGGAGTTGGAGAAAATGGTGAGTGTAATGCCCATACTAACCACAAATTTCATAAGCATGGTTAGTCCAAATACCATTGTTCTTGCCTTGTCTATGCGGGTTTTTGGTACCCTAGTTCAAATTCTAGTTCCAATTAGGGGGTTGCCCCCAGTCTATGTATTCTCTTATTGTTGGTTTCCACCTTAGCCTTAGTTTTATTTTTTCTTATTCTTTCCTTTGTTTATTTTTTGGTTAGGTGGATTGTAAATGTTGAGATTTTCAAACACCTACTACTATTTATGGAAAGAGGATTGAATGAAATTAACACCTACATGTTGTTTAGGTATAGTGTTAGTTTGTGGAGGGTCGGGAAAAGGGAAATATAAATTTCCTTGAGGATTTCCATAGGAAGGTTGGGATTTGGACATTATGTCTGAAGTATGCATTGGGTGTTGATCACCCTACATGGTATGAATAGTGGTAGGTGTAGGTGGGTTATGATAACATCCAATTGTTGGTGGTATTGGCATTGAAAAAATATCAGTGAATTATGGAGAAGGATCGTATGGATTCCTTTGGTATGGGGGTTGGTTCCCATGTTGAAATTGGGTGATGTTCCTAACTAACTTGTCAACGGCATTGGATTCCCCCATATTCTCCTTATTTAAATGTCAGGTTCATGGTGCATCAAGTATAATAGAGTATAGGTACCCTGATTATGCATAAATAAGCTAAAATTGTTGGGATTTACTTATGGATTCTTCCTCATTTTGTGGCATGGTCATGGCTACATATTTTTCTTTGACATGAGAAATTGACTTGAGGAAAAATTCTAAAGGAAGGTCATATAGGACCTCCAACTTGAAAATAATACAATGTTTACACCACTCATGTATATGGCCTGCTATGTGAGTGGAACAATTCTATCAAAATTTAGTCAATAATTCCAACCCAGTCTCATGATGAACTGGAAGTTGGAAGAAAGAGAGAAATGATTTGGCCAAATATTTTAAGGTACCATGTGCTCCTGATCTCTCACTAAAATACCATTTAGTTTAAATTATTTTAATTGTACATTGAAAAAACCCCAATCTAATTGAGTCTTCAATGATACTATTGGAGGAACACCAAATATAAAGGACACCATGTGGTTTGTCGGGTATTCACCCAACTTGCCTTCAACATTGGGTACATATAAAGGTAATTTAGTCAACATGGTTGACCATGTAACATTTTGAGCTATAGGATCATTTTTAAGCTTTGACAAATATAAGAGGTTAAGTGAAGCCACAAATAGTAAGGTATGCATGTTATTGACCATTCTGGAATGATTGGTTTTAGATGTAGTATTACCTTGAGAGGAAGATGTTCCTAACAAATTAGCACTAAAGATGGAAGAGCCTAGAAAGTTGGGATCAATATGTTATCTATGAGTGAAAGGTCTAGTGGGTGACAGTGCAAGACCAAACACTCCTCTTACCAATGGTGGTATGCTTTGAAGGAATCTAGAGCAGCAGAGTACCATGGAGTCACCTATGGTTCCCAAGCGAGCGAATGAACTGTGATGGGGGATTTCAAAGAAAAACCAAAGTGTCAACACATAAATAAAAGAAAAAATAAAAGGATAATTTCCCTTAATATATTAAATGTGTGAAACAATCCAATGTCGGCATGGGGTTTTTTCATATGAAAATGCTAAAGACCTAATGTCTTTCCACTCAATCAGCCATTGGGTCTTCTTGAAATTTTTTCAACAGTGGGGTCTCAGGGAACTAGCCAAAAAACTAAAGAAGGTATGGATGGAGGGTTGTAATGAGGGGTACTGGGGTCTCATCCCAAAGAAATTGGTTACACTTATAGTTTTCATGCAAAATCCACTCGAGGTGCAAGTGATCCAGCACCCACCACCTATAAAAAAAAGATGCCATAAAAATTAGCCACTAAGTTACCTTCATCCAATGTGGATGAGAGAATCCTAGATTTTAGTTTTCAATGTTGAACCCAGATCCCCTAACAACAGTCAGGAGACTTAAGGAGGCTTGTGATAATCATTGGTATAGGTCTTACCCCCTTCAGAGGTTTCTTCTCACCACTGGCATTTTTCCACTGGATGATGGAGGATTTCAAGCATCCTAAGAGTCAAATTCTATGTTTCAAATTTGAAATAACTAGAGGAGGCGTTTTGGATACCTACTCCCATGGTCCTAACATAAGCTATTAATTTTTTTGTGATCCCCTATGGGGGAGATTAATGTGTTTAAGTTAGGGTTTTTTTTATAGATATCATGTGAAGGAGGGTGGACCTCACTCAATTTGATTAGGGTATGGATGAATTTCAAGTAATCTAAGTTCATATTTATGATTCCCCAAGATCACCAAAGTGCAAAGGGAAGAGCATAGTTTTTAAACAAAGGCTAAGTAAAATGAGTGTGTGAAGTGCAATGTGTGCAAAAGTGCATAAGTGATCATACAAAGTTTGTTCAATTGTAACAATGGTGGATATCGAAGGATCCATTATTGATACCTACTAATTAAACTAAGTGAATTTCACCTTGCAAAAAATAAAGTATGTGTGTTTGATGGGATGCTTACACCTAATCAATCTATGTGAATGATTCCAATATAAAGAGAGATGGAAGATATTGATTTCAAAAAAATTATAATTCCCCAAGATCACCTAAGTAAGAGGGTAAGAGAATTTTCTTTCCCTACTTTATCCATTCCTGATCGAAAACTACAAATTTAAAGAAACTATATATGCCATCCATATGGCAAAGAAATTAAAAAATTCTCTACTTAGTGGTTAATTGGAGCAAAAAGCGGCCTATCTAACTTCTAAAAAAATTGTAGGAGTGGGGAAGTCACTAAAGGCTATCCTTAACTCGGTTAGAAAGGAAAATTATAATGAATTTGGTTCTCCGTAATCCATGTGAATTTTGTCTGTGCAACAGTGGGGGTGGCACCATGACCTATTTTTTGATAGTCACGAGGGAGGCCCAAAAATTGAAAAAAGAAGAAATTCCTCTATGGTGATGCCTGATGAGGGCCTACAAACTTAACATAGGGTTGTAATAGATAATACAAATGAAACGAAATGATAAAATAGGTTGCGAACAACCAATATGATTAAAATAAATATTGTGGAGTACCCATTATTGTGGTTGTGGATTTGAATCAATGATGTACCAAATCTAGTTTCCTTTGCATCCTGGTTGCAACCTATAAAGGATCCCACAATCAGATTAGTGTAAAATAAAACATAAACAAAAATGCAATGCAACTAAGTGAGAAAAAAAACATAGGATACATTAAAGAAAATAAAATAAAATAAAAAAAACTCAAACAAACTAAAACTCAAGAGAATGAGAAATAAATCCTCTTTATTAGTTGTTATAGAAGATACAATAATTGAATTTAGAGACACTTGAGGGAGTTTTGTTGAGAAATGGTGCTCTTAATCTGATTTCAAGACACTCTTCTCTCAAACAAGCCAAAGAAAATCCTATAATGGTAAGTTATCTCAATGCAAGACGATGTTAATTGCATAAGAAATTTTGGCATCATAACCTTACTCTAGCTTCTTCTTCTTCTTGGCTCTAATTTCTCTGACATTTATAAGCCCAATATGATCCCATGGGTCCCCTTGGCCCATTAATTAGATTAATATGGGTGGGACACATTAGTATTCCTTTGGAGGCTCAATAACACCCATTTAGGAATGGAATGGCTCAAAAATGGGATGCCAAATATTCTCTTGTCAAAGTAATCCAACTCACTCAACGTGATATGGTCCACGAGCTATTGGGTTTTCACTTTGGTGGATCTACATTTCTATCAAAGAAACAGCCACGGGGATCCATGCAAAACTAATTTGGCATGCTTCCATGATTAAAATTGAACCTTCTGAAACTTTTGGTTTTTTTTGCTTCATGATGCTTTCAATGATACTTGGTACACTTATGCATGTTTTTTCTTAACACAAAGAGTAGTCTAACCCATACAATTGTGAGTACAATTTTCCCTAATAACAATTCCCTTTGGTTTGATGAACGCCCCAATGACTTTCATGTGGCTAATGGTTTATATCTTGTGGAATTTCACCAAATATTTCTTGGTTGTATATCTAGATGATATCCTTGTCTTCAACAAGAGTTGGGAAAAACACTTGTAGCATATTTAGCAGGTCCTTCACACTCTACGGCAATACAGGTTATTTTCAAAGTTGGAAAAAATTTCCTTTATTATGGATAAGGTCCACTACCTAGGCTACATTATTGATGATAAAGGTGTGCATGTGGATCCAACCAAGATCCAAGTCATTTGAGATTGGCTAGCTCTGACGACTCTAATAAAGCTTCGTAGCTTCTTGGGCCTTACTAACTTCTACCAAATACTCATGTTGGGGTTCTATTATATCACTTGGACCTTAATTCAATGAACAAAGGTTGAGAAAAAAGAAAAAAAACATCTAAGTCACAACAGAAGGAATTCAATGAACTAAAATATTTCCTTTGATCTACACCAGTCCTCACCCAACCAAACATGTAACAACCATTTGAGATTGAGACAAATGCCTTCGACTATTCTATCATTGTAGTCCTCATTCAAAAAGGATATCCAGTGGCCTATCATAGTGAAACACTTGGTGATATTGTCGATAGATACCCCACATATTATAAGGATATGTATTCCATCATGAATGCTTATTGAAAATGGAAATATTATATTCTATGGAATGATGTGATCATCCACATGAATCAAAGGCCTCTTCAATTTATGCAAGCACAAGGGAAGTTATAGAACGAAATCCATTAGAAATGGTCCACATCCTTACAACAATTCCATTTAACATCAAATACAAGAAGGCTAGCACCAATCACGTTGTAGGCTACCTCAGTTGGCCCTTGGTTGTAGCACTGATCATATTTCTCAACTCTGGTGGGAAAAAGACATTTGGATGGCCATAGATATACAATAGTGACTCTAAATTATCTACAACATACTATATGTTGATGGCGGGAAGTTAAAGTTCTAGACTTCTACCTCTAGGATGAACTATTGTGCTACCTAGGAAACCTTTGTGTTCCTTAAAGTGAGCATGCCATGATGATATGGGAGGCACATTATAGTTAGGTAGCAGGGAACTTTGGTGTGAAGAATATAATGGTAGTACTGCAGAAGTATTTATATTAACCAAAACTTCAGTAGGATGTTAGCAAGTATATCAGGTCTTTCACCTCCTACGTCATTACCAAATCGACCATTAAGAAGCAAGTCCTATACACCCCTCTGCCTACTCCTAACTAGGCTTTGGAATCCATCTTGATGGAATATTTGTCTATCCTTCCGTATACCAAGCATGGTAATTACTGTGTGTTTGTGGTCATTGATAGATTTTCTAAGATGGTTATTATGGTTGCTTGCAAGAAGAGTATTGTAGAAGAAGCCACTACCAAGATATTCTTCTCATGGATGTGGGTACATTTTGGGATCACACAAACTATCATAGTAGATCGGGATAGTAGGTTCCAAGCATATTATGGTCGAGCCTCTAGTCATTGTTAAGGTCGCAAATCAACTTCCTTCCACCCTTAGACTGATAGCTAAACAAAAGTCTTCAACAAGATGATCATACACATTTTGCACATGTACAACTCCAAACATCTTAAAATATGGGATGAGATTCTCCCCCATGTTCATCATAGCTACAACAGAGCTCTCCATATCTCAATTAGCCACAGCCCCTATCAAGTGAGCTTGGGAATTCAACCATTGGGTCCCATTGATGTCGCACTACCCCTTGAAACTATATGGGCATAATATGCACATGTTTAATTAGGAGCTGACAAATCTACCAAGTTTTTTGAAAAAAATTATCACATCTATCAATAGGTCTATGATATTGATGAGCACTAGTATTGCAGAAAGGATGCTGGAACTCCTGGGGCTACCGACTTTACTTCATCAACCCAGGGTTCGTACAAACTTGGAGGTGACAGTGTTGTATACATAAATAGGTGTAATTGGTCTACTCTTTTTCACTGTTGAGCTAGGGAAATAGACAACTAGGGTTTCTAAAACCATCCTTCTATTGACTAGAAGAAGTCTGATCACCAATTTGGAGAAGGGAATTTTACCCTATGTTGTCTATTTCATGAAGGAAATACTGAAAGAAATGCTTGCAACATAACATGAAATCCTTGATCTACTTGCTAACCTACTTTTCTTGTAGAAGAATCCTATTTTAACACATGTGAGGTTTTAACTAGTCTAAGCAGGAAATCTGATCTAAAGAGTGCTAACTGTTGTGTGCAAGAACAAAAGTAAAAGAATTCTTTTTCTTTTTATCTTTTGCTTGAAAAATGTAAATGCTAATCTTGCTTGGTTCTTTGGCAAGGGAGTCAAGTGTGAAGGGAAAGGATTATAATGGTTCAGATGACTTGGAGGGCAAGTAAGGACCTAATACAGACTTTTAGTGATGATTTTTCTCAATTCGGGCTCAATAAAGGCTACTAGAGATTTTCCTACAGGACATCTACAGGTAGTACTAGTTCACCTATAGGATCCCCTATTTTACTATAGGAATAGGCCGAAATATTAGGGAGTGGTCTACAAGATGGGGTGGATCTTGGAAGAATAAGGCATGGGAGTGATAGGCACTTACTTAGAACTCAAGCCAAAGCTTTAATATGGTTGGATTTTCTCAACAGAGATGACAAGTTTTCCCCATAAGACAAGAATTTGAATTGAGACCTTAGTGAATTTTGGCAATCATGGGTGGATATGGCTTGGCTGAGGCTGATGAGATGAGGTCTCCTTGCAATTTAGAAACTCAAGCAACATCAAACATCATGCTTGGCATTCATATATAAACTCATCAAAATCAAAAAGGTGTATTCAAGTAAGAGAAAACAAAGTTATCACCATTTACTTGCTAAGCTCATGCATGGAAATTCTTGGAACCAATATGAAAGCGAGATGAGATCATTGCAAAACTTAAGAGATCAGAAAGTACCAATTGCACTTATCTATGAAACTACAAGATAATTACCTAATTAGCAAGAAAACCCTAAATTACACAAAAAACAAGAATTCTGTCTTTTTGGGCTGCATGAGAAGTGTTCCTCAAACCATGATCCCTTAAACGAAAAAAATAAGGTGAAAACCATTTTCTATCAACCTTTTTGGAATATATTCTTATCACTACAATGCTACTATCAGAACTATTCACAAATGGAAGCAAACTAATCAAATCTACCAATACTTGCAAATTAACAATATCGAAATCAGTTTAACAACTAATTATGAGATAACCCAAGCATACATATACAATAAGAGGAGCCTCTGCTACTAGGGTTGGGCTCTAACCCAAGAGCTTTAGCTCTCTGAGTCAACTCAGTGCTGGATCAAGGGAATGCTGCTCATTTTCATTAAAGAAATCAGAAATACATAAGAGTGCTTGGTTATAATGCTTCAACTCGAAAATGGCTTAGCTATATTGAACAAAAAAATATGAATCCTAATGAGGCCCTAGGCCTCTTGATTTATAAAACTGAAGTTACCAACAACTCCTTAAATTTAGGGAGGCTTGGCTCCAATCTCGAGATCAACTGATCTTCAACTGTCACTGGCTTGGCTGACAATGAACTTCATGACTCGGCTGCTTGCAACTCCGATCTGATGAGATTTGATTGAGGAATTTTTGAGTGAGTGAGGAGTTAAGGAGGGAGATCCTTTCTCCTATAATCCCTCTTTCCTGTCTCCATTCGAGTATATGCACTTTAATTAGCCAAAATTTGTTCCAAAAGCTACAATCAATGCACATTAGACAGCTAGACATTACAACTTATATATACTCTCATTAAGCAAAACATAATTAAAACATGTAAAGAATGATGAGAAAAGTTGATTTTAGTAAGCTGGAGGTGTATTAAGGTCCATATAATTTACCCATTGATAAGCCTCATCATCAACCCCTACTGAAAATGTTTCTCATCCTCTTAGCAACTCAATCTATGTCCATGTCTTCCATTGCTTTGGTGGCCTCCCTGACATTCCACGCTTCTGCTGTAGTCTCCTCCTCTTGTGGATAAAACCCTGCATTCCTCTTTATTTCTTCTCACTTATTTCTTTCTTCTTCTTCCTTTCTCCCCTCTAACATACCTAAAAGCAATGGTGGCCTGAGTATTAATCCAATCCAATTGACTTTTAGTCTCTGTAATGTTTGCTTATACATTGGGACTCTCTCTAGTGCATCCTTCCTTCTATCAGGAGAATGATATTCTTTGATCTTTAGATTCTAGGGTAAGGTGTTCCATCTCCTTTGGCAGGGTTGATGGCTATCATCCTAGCAATCTTAGCATGTCTTCAAAATAAGTGACTTCATGTTCTTGTATATCAAGGTATCTTAGTGCAAGCTTGGGATCATTTGCAATGAGGTTGTGAGTGCTGATGACAGCCATTGGGTTAGATTGTTCTACTCTGACGAAAAGGGGTTTTTCTTCTTCTCTTGACAATACCCTTTTCATTTCTATAGCTCTGGCTTCCTCGTGACTCATCCAAGATGCCAAGGCCATTAGTTGTAAGTCCCCTAGCTTTAGATTTGGGTCCCACACATTTATATCTCTCAGAGCTAAATTGTGTAGGTAGAACTCAGATATATTTGTTCTATCCTCCAAGGTGGTTTGATCACAGAGGTCAATGAATTTCCTGTAGTCTTCGAAAGACATAGTTCCTCTTTGTGCTAAGGTTTATATCTGAAACTACATCCATTGTTCTTTGAGGTATAAGGCATATGACTTTACTCGCATCCTACATTGAAATGCCTTGATGGATAAACTTGCCATAGTTGCCAAAATGTGTTCCTTTTCCTATAACTGCTTTCTTAGCCATGTGTTCTAAGCCTCTAACTGAGATTTCATTATTGTTTCCTTGTCTCTTATGCTACTTAATTCTCTACCCATTTCTTGCAGCTTCTCTTCCATGTGGCCTACATCCTCTACCCCTTTTGATTTAGCAATTTGCATCCACCTATGTGTCCTTTCCCGCTCTTTTTCAAGTTCAAAGAATAGAGGAATGGAAAATTTTTGTGGCACCTCCCTACCTCCTTCAATGAATCTGTAGTAGGAGCTAAGGTTTGGCTATGGGCTTGGTTCCTTTAGATCCTAGGCCTATTCCTCTATTTTTTTCTTGAGTAATTCCTTCCTCTTTTCCTTCCCTTTTCCCTTGCAGCCTTTCCTGATCTCTTTTCTGTGTTTCCTATAGGTTTGATAGGGTTTCCTGGAGGATTTTTTTTGCTTCATGTAGGTCTAACTATGTCTCCTATAGGAGACCTTTTCATTTTGTTGAGGCTGGCCAAGTGACGGGTATCCTGACATAGGTTGTTGGAGACTTGGGAGAAGCTTGTTTTGATGTTCCTTCTCCTTCCTTCTTCCCTAGAGGGACTACTTTCTCTTGTTGTTTTGGTGAGTCCTCTATGACAATTGGAGTTTTGGTAGGGGATTGAGGTCTCCCTTGTCTAATCTTGGTGCTCTTCCTTGTCCTGAAGTAAAGTGGAGTTTGACTTTGTCTCTTCCCCTTTGGTTTGACAGGTGTACTTAGGGTAGTTAGAGCAGTTGTTGCCTCCTTCTTTGTAGGCTCTGGAGACAGGCTTGGTGATTCTTCTTCTTCCCTGCTCTGTGTTTCAAAAAAAAATTCATCCTTTTGTACTTCATCTTCTTTTTCATCTTCTTCTCCATCCTCTTTGTCTTCTTCCTTTCAATTCTATGTTTCTTCCTCTTTGTCATCTTTTGTTTCTTCTTCATTTTCATCCTCCATTTCTTCTTCCTTGTCAACGTACGTTTCTTCTTCTTTGTCATCCTCTATTTCTTCCTCTCCCTCATTATCAGTAGGGCTTATGTCATACTCAATGGCTCGAATTGCTCCTTATTCCTGCATGTCTGTAAATGTTGTCCATGCAATATGGATTATTAAATTGTGTAGAGCATCTTTAAGGATGAGTTTCATCAACCCATGATGTGATAGCTACTGATGTTTGCCCTCTTGTACCTTGATGATCATGTCTATCATTGATTGTAACAAAAAATAAGGTATACTAATTTTGTTATGAGGAGGTGTCTCTTCTCCAGATCTTAGCTCATGGAGGAGTCTAAAGTGGTATCCATACACTACATTGTATCTACTTTCATAGGAAATATACTTGATGATGTGGTAACTCACCTCATTCTAGGGATATGGAATGCTTTCCCTTATAACCCCATTTTTGTCTTCAATTGGTTCTTCTCCCTCCAAGAAAAGACTTTTCTTTGCAAGAGTATTGTTAGTTTTGTCCTCTTTTCTCCATTGCAATCCTAGGGGGAGTGTAGTTATCCTGCTAATACTCTCAAGGGTAATTTCTACTGACAAACCCTTCACTACAGTAGTGGCACTAGATCTAGTGAGGGGTATGAGTGACATTGCAAATTCTCTAGCCACATCATCATTGTATCCCCTTAGTAGCTCAAATAATCCCATCCATTGTCTTATAAAGATTTCTACCGCAGTAGCATGCTGGTGCATTCTCGCTGTGTTGGTGGCCTCTCTTTTGTTGAAACCTCCCGTCATATTTTCTAGAAATTCTTATTTGAGGGAGGTTTGTGTGGCTATAGGTTAAGAACTTTGGTAGGTGATGAGGTTTTGGACGTTATCCTTCACTAACCTTCACAGAATTCTCTCTACCTTTATGCATATAACAAATACTTAGAAGAAACGAGGATTTATTCGTTTTAGATGAAAAACATAGAAGGTATGGCACCTACCTCCCTTTCCTACGCTCTGGTTATGAGAACTCTTGAATCGATGCTCCTCGATGTCCTCTTGCAACTCTGTGTGGTAATTCTCTCTATATCCTATAGCCTTCTTGTAGTTTCTTAGAGGTGCTTTGGTTTTCTATAGATGTTGACTATTTCCTGTAGGTTTCCATTGTAGGGATGTCGAGAGAAACGTTTTTCAATGACTCCTCAAAGTTGCCTCCACCTTCAACTTTTTGAAATACTAACACTTTGAGTGAGAGTCAGTAATTATTTCTATTTGCGGATGATTGTGTGATGGGCCTCTAAATTAGACATAAATTAAGGCCCATACCTCTAAATTAAACATTAATTTAAGGCCTATGACCATCCTTCAGCACATTAAATCTATCTTTCTACATTAGATAATGTATTTTTAACTTTAATATATTCATTAGGAAGGTTTAAGAATAATTGCATATTTGTTCCTAATATTATTTATTTTTGTGGAATTTTATGAGAATATTGGGGAGATTATGAAGATTTGGAGGAGGATATAATTTAGGGACTTGTTCCCTACTACATAAGGATCAATAATAAATATTAAATAAACAATATATTATGGAATTATGGCATAGATTGTGGGACTCCAATGATTGAGAAAATCTATGAATGTGTTCCTTGCCATTTAATGCAAATTCCTAGTATTGGGGACTAGATCCACTAATCAAGGGCTTTTGGTGGGGAAAGCTTCCTCCTTTCATGGGGAATGATTTCTAATCATTTTGTATAAGTATCAGGTCGAATTTCCCTCTCGGGATGAATTTTCATTAGTCCCCTTGTGTTGAGAACTTGTATTTCTGTAACTCCATTGTATTTTCTTGCAGAGATGTAATTGTATTGATGAAAACAATGAAGATTGGTGTCATGTTCAACTTCTAAATCTTGTTCTCCTCCATAGGTCTCTGATTTTTCTTGGATTTGGCCATCCCAGGAGTCTTAAAGCCCTTTTGTATCATTTTATTTCCTTCCTTTCACTTCTTATTCACATGCATCTCTTGTTTTTATTTCTTTCTACTTCTGCATTTAGTATTAATGGTTTCTTGTTGTAGGATTGAGTTAAATGGTTAATGTAAATTCTGTTGCAGGATCACAAGCATCATTTCATCGTTGGAAAATATTTGGAAGGTCATAGTAATCATTGAGCTACTTGGATTAGTCTTCTTATTCCCAAATCTAGATTTCTGGAACTCCTTTGTGGCAAAGAACAATAAATTTCTGCTATTTTTTAGAGCATGCTAACGAGCTTGAATTAAGCTGGTTCCACTTGCATTAGATCAAAAAAGCATTCTAGTTCATAAAAAAAATTATCCCATTTCATTTTCACTTGATTAGGTTAGGCATTTTTTATATTTACTAGCTCACTAGTTCTCGAATTTTTAGATTTTCGACTAGTAATGTTTTTCTATTTTTTAGCATGGGTTAACAGAGCTCTTTTTGAGTGGTTCCGCTTGGAATGGGGACCTAAGACATCCTAGTTAATAAAAAAAATTATCCCATCCAATTTGTATTTGATCTTCTTGGTCATTCAATGAATTATAATTTCGTATAGTAAATTTGTAACATCCTATAGTAAACCAGGGGATCTTGTAGGAAATCATTGTAGCATCCTATAGGAAATCACTGTAGCATCCTGTAGGAAAGCCCGTTTTGAGCCCGAATTGAGAAAAATCATTGTTGAAGCTGGGATTAGGCCTCTACTTGACCTCCATGCCATCAATACCATTTTAACCCTCTTTCTCCACACTTGTCTCCCCGGCCAAAGATCAAGGAAAGATTAGCATTTGCACTTATAAAGCAAAAATATTTAAAATTGAGTTCTTTTATATTTACACATGCACACAGCAGTGAGTACTCTCTAGATCAGATTTCATGCTTAGTTAGTTTAAATCATCACATGTGATAAATAGGGTTAAGCTAGGTTTCTTTCACATTTAGTTCATGATCTTTATGTAATTAGAATATGTTTCTTTCCTTGTACTTTCTTTCTTTCAATAGGTTAAGGTTCCGTTTCGAACATTTCATTTTTTGCAATTAGTTTAGGATTTGACTTCAGTACATGCACTCCATTACATCATGACAACAAAGGAAGAACATATTGTATGCTGCACATATAGTGTTCATACCTCTTAAGTTTGTACGAACCCCGGGTTCATAATTAAAGTCGGTAGCCTTGGGAGTTGCAACATTCTTGTTGCAATATTGAGGCCCATCATTTTGTTGGGTGATGTGTTGGCTGGCCAAGTACAAACACCTACTTTTGGACCGTTGGTCCCACTACCGGTTCATCACATCACCTTTCCTCGTAATCATCTCCTACTTTCATTCTTCGTAACTTAACCACTTTTTGATTCATTTCCCTTGTTTTGATGTGACCTTGCCATGTGTGGAGTTGACTAACCCTTTTTCTTCTTGTTATCTGATTGAGGGTGGCCAAGTTAACTGGCCACCTTTGCTTATAAAATCAACTTCCTGCCTCATTCCTACAGTTTAATCATATTCGTACCTATGAGGGAGTATTGGTGAGATGACATACCTTTTGGTCCTTTGCTTCAATGATGCATGTTAACTGGCCACCTTTGCTTATAAAATCAACTTCCTACCTCATTCCTACAGTTTAATCATATTCGTACATATGAGGGAGTATTGGTGAGATGACATACCTTTTGGTCCTTTGCTTCGATGATGCATGTTGGAGAATGGTGTTAATTCATTATTTTTTGACCTTCTACATATTCTTCAACTGTGTTTTTTTCTTCTTATTTTGTTGATGAGTTGCTCCTTGATGATGTATAGGTGCTAGATTTTGTTGTTGATGATCTCTGGAGGAGCTTCCTCATCATTGTGATCATTGTGCTAAAGGTAGATTGGAGTGCTATGGTCTTTTTTGTGGAATAGGCTACTACAGGAATTCCTACAGGATGTCCTGTAGTTGCCTTTTTCTTGAACTTTTGCATCTCTTCTCTTCTTCTGAAGTTGAATGGGCATTGGAATTAGTGGAGGATGTGGTAATGAGTGGAAGATGAGGTATGCTTTTGTGGCATGTATCTTTTTGATGTTTTTTCTTCTTTTTTTCTAACTTGATTTCTTTGATGGATATAGTGGTGACATGGTCATAGAGGGTGTTGGCTGAGGTATGGTGAGGTCAATGGCTCTTTTCATTACCCAAAAAACGCTTGTGCCACCATTTTTCCACTAGACTTCCCTTCCTAAAAAACTTCAAGGCCTCTTATAAAACCTACAGGAAACTCCTGTAGTATTATAGGGAATCCTGTAGAAAACATAAAGTTGCATGGAATTGGCATTTGGAGTGGAGTATGGATGGAAGAACAAGGGGAGTACGAAGGAGATGAGATGGATGAAGGAAAACATGGCTTGTGGTAGGGTATGTTTTCCTCTGTAGCCTGTGCACACCATCCTCTTACAAACTTGCAAAAACAGAACTGTTATTTTTTGTATGTTTTTCTCTTTTTTTCATTTTTGTCTTTTTCTTCTTGTTTTTTTCTCTTTCTTCATTTTTTGAAAAGACGACTAGCTACCTCGAAGGAGGATTTCATCCTTGTTTCCTGCCCTGGGCGCCTCAAAAGAGGTTTTCACCCAAAGATCCTTTTTTTTTTATACTCTTGATCTGCCTCAAGAGGTTTTCAACCCAAAAGTTGGACTTCGGTGCCTCATGGAGGTTTTCAACCCAAAAGTTGCACTTAGGTGCCTCATGGAGGTTTTCACCTAGGTCCCTTTATTTTCCTTTTTTTTTTCTAAGGACTTGGTGAGGTGGAAGTTGAGACTTCTCCCATCACCATCACTGCCTTGCTAATGCTACTGATGAATTCTTGCTTTGATAAGGTCTTCATGTAGAACTTTAATATGTACCCATTGACAAGCAAAGGGATACCTTCTGCATCAATGGCTCTTATCTAAACAACACCATTGTCATGGCACTTTTCTATCACATATGGTCCCAACCATCTGGTCATTAACTTTCCTTTGAAATCTTTGTGCCGAGAGTCATACAGCAAGGCTCAGTCGACTTTTTGAAACAATTTGTCCTTGGTATTTCTGTCATGCCAAATTTTCCTTTGTACTTGAGTCACTTATGTGTGTAGGAGGGCCTACACCCTGAATTCATCTATCCCATTCAGCTGGAGCAAAATTTCCTGTTATTCCCTTGTGATATCTAGATCCAATTGTGTTGCCATCCTTAAGATGTTATATTCAAATTCAATGGACAATAGGGCTTTATTCCCATAGGCTAGCTCATAAGGAGTGAAGCCAGTGGTGGTCTTCTAGATAGTATTGTAGGCTCAGGTGGCCTCCACCAATCTCTCTGCCCAATCCTTTCTATTGCTGCTAATCACCTTGGTCAGAATGCCTTCCAATGCTCAATTGGTTAGTTTCACATTCTCATTAGCCTGTGGGTGGTAAGGGGTGGATTTTTTATGCTAGATCTTAAGTTGGATTAACATATTTTCAATCATGTGAGATGTAAATTGACTGCCTTGATCAGTGAACAACTCTCAAGGGTATCCAAACTTATAAAATACATTTTCCCTCAAGAATTCAACCACATTTTCTTATGTTGCTACCTTGATAGCTTTAGCTTCAGCCCATTTTGTTAAGTAGCCGGTGCACACAATTATGTACTTCTTATGTCTAGATGGAGGGTCAATGGGCCCGATGAAATCCATGCCCCACTTGTCAAATGGCTCGAAAGTCACTTGAGGTTGTAGGGGCATTTCATCCCTTGGGGTAGGCTTCCCCATCCTTTGGCACTGATCACACTGGCTAGTATACCTTTTTACATCTTGGTGAAGAGTGGGCCAGTAATATCCAACTTGTAGTACCTTGAATGTTTTTCTTTTGGCTGAAAAGTGACCTCCACAAGGCCCATCATGACAGGTCAGAAGGATGTCAAAGAATTCCTCCTCCCTGACACATATTCTCAAAATTTGATCCGGACCTAGCTTGAAGAGATTGCCTCCAATCCAAGTGAATGGAGTGCTTTTTCTTATGATTCTTCTCTTTTCCTTAGAGGACAAATTTGGAGGGAACTGTGTAGATACTAAGTAGTTTTCTATGTCAGCAAACCATGGAGAGAGAATTGAAATGGCGAGTAAATGTTCATCTGCTAGCTGATCATCAACCATTCCTTCTTTCCCTACAGGCAAACTCAATCTGGATAAAAAAAATATGCAACTACATTCTCCTTGCCAAACTTATCAATAATAGTTAAATCAAATTGTTGCAATAAAAGTAACCATCTAATAATCCATGAATTTACATCAAGTTTATTCGTCAAGTATTAATTGCAGCATGGTCAGTATGTACAAATTTTTGGTAACCAGTAATGTAATGTCTAAATTTATTCAATGAATGTACAACAACTAGGAGCTCTTTTTTAGTTACTGTGTAGTTTAACTCAGCTTTCAACATATTCTTATAGATGAAGTAAATGGCATAAGGTAGCTTGTCATTTATTTGGCCTACAGTTGCTCCTATAGCTTTGTGAGAGGCATCAGCATGAATATGAAAAGGAAGAGTCAAATTTGGGCCTCGGAGAATAGGTGCAATAGTCAACTTGTCCTTTAGGGTGTCTAGGGCTTCTTGGCAACTTCCTAACCATAAAAATTTAGAGTCTTTGGCCCATAACCCAAATAAGGGAGAATCTAAGTTGTTGAAATCTTTTATAAATATCCTATGGTATCCGGCTAACCCTAAGAAACTTCTAACATCCCTCTGCTTCTGTGGAGTTGGGACCCTTTTGATGATGCCTATCTTGTTTCTACTTGCAGTCCTTCCTGGGATATTGAGTGACCTAGGATAGTCCCTGTAGTCATCAAAAATTCACATTTCTCGGGACTAAGGGATAAGTTCATTTCAATGCATTTGTTTAACACCTTTCCCAGGTTAGAGAGAGCCTCCTAGAAATCACACCCATAGGGTGTGAAATCATCCATATAAATTTATACTACATCATGGACTGGCTCTAACAAAGATACTTAGGACTGCTCTCTGGAAAGTGACAAGGGCATTGCATAGACCAAAAGGAAGGACACTATGAGCGAAAGTACCCCAAGGACAGGTGAAGGTGGTTTTATCCTGGTCCTCTGGGCTGATATGGATTTGATTGTACCCGCTGAATCCATCCAAGAAATTGAAGAAATTATTTCCTGTCAGACCATCTAACACTTGGTCAATGAAAGGTAGAGGAGAATGGTCCTTCTTTGTGGCTTTGTTTAGCTATCGGTAATTGAAAAAAATCCTCCTCTTTCCATTTTTCTTTGGAACCAACACTAGAGGATGCACCCACTCACTGTCTCAGATAGGGTAAATAAATCTTCCATCTAGCAGCTTTTGCAGCTCTTCTTTGACTATATCCTTGAGGGTTGGATTCATTCTCCTTTGGGATTGTTAGACTAGTTTGTGGCCTTCCTTGATGTAAAGGTGGTGATTACACACCGAGGGGTGCGTTACGGGAATAAGTACCCTAGGGCTTTGGGTTGGAACCCCAACAGAGCAAGATTAAACTACAGTAAGAAAAACTCATACAACTCAGGCAAAATGCTTATATAAACAAATTATATAAGAGTGACCATATCTAGATGTCCTTCGTTTGGGTAGATCCCACAGGGTTTAGACCCTCTGCAACTCTTGATGTTCTTCAAACTTGAAAATCATTCAATTCGAACATACATAGCAGTATATAGATAAAGCATTTTAATGAAACTAACTTTGTATCATATAAGTAAATGATTAGTTATACATCAAAATAACATTCATATATGAATTACAACACAATCTGATTCATAACACAGTTTATCTCGGAAATAAGGAAGCGCTTCTTTTTATTGTAGAAAGCTATAACTAACACGAAGAGAATTCACCTCAGTCTTCTTCTTCCGACTCCAAGCAAAACTGTCCTCCGAATCCATTCAATCCCAGTCTTCAACAGCCTCCTTCCATAACAAATACTATGATATCTCAAGCAAGAGGAAGAATATCTATAATCAAGGAAAAAAGGGTTTCCTGAAACTTGGGGAAGTGCATGAAGCACAGGGATACTTCAGACTCAGTCGGGGATAATCTCAGTATAATAACTCTATCTCTTCTCCTCCTTAAGGCCTTCCCATAGAAGTCTATTTATACTTCTCCCAATTAGTTTTTTAGTTGGGAAACACTTGGGCCATAGGCAATAGGAAGTAATCAACAGGTAAAACCCGTGAACTCCACCCACAATTAAGGAAATTTAATTTTTTTAAGTGTTTTAACACATATACGCGGGTCAGGTATTGACTAACCCATGTGTACACACTTTTATCTCAAGGCAAAGTAGTGTACATGGAATAAAACAATGTTTTTAAATATTTGGACCAAGTCTAGAAGGAGGGGTTGCCCTAGGCCATAAACTAAGCATCACAAATACCAAGGGTGGTAAATGGTGCTATAACAGGGTGAACTCCCTTTTTCTTTGTAATTCCAATCAAAGGCATCCAAATTCTCTCTTAGCATGTTACATAACTCTTCTTCTTGGTGTACAGAGAGAGAGGGGTTGATTTTCAATTCTCTTTTAGGGCCGAATTCTATTGTCTTGACACGATTAGGGTTTGATTCAACTAAGCATAGATCAATCTGATGGTTGTCCTTGGTTTCCTTCACTACTTCCTTCAGAGACATGGTGTTGGGAGTTTGATTTTGGAGGATGTTTTCAATCAAATCATCTTCATCAGGTTGTCCTCCTCTTATGGTATTTTCTAAGGTATAGATTTGGGAGGAGTAGAATTCATATTCTTCCTCTTCTTCTACCCATAAAGGTAAGTCATGTTTTATAGATGGCTGAGCAGGAGGGTACAGGACCAACTACTTGGATAGATGCCCATTTTTTATAGTCATATTTCCAGCCCTGCAGCTTATGTAGGCATCGATAGTGGCTGACCAAGGCCTCCTAAGGATGAGAGGATAACCATTAAATTTGTTCTTAGGCTAGAGAACTAAGAAGTCCGCGAGGTATTCCCAGGAATCAATGGAAACCATCACATCTTTAACAATCCCCTCAGGGGTTGCTATGGATCGGTTTGCAAGTTGCAATACTGTCATGGTCTTCCTTAGTGATCCTTGGAGATTCAGTTTGAGCATAATGTCCTTAGTCATTACATTGATGGCAGCCCCAAGATCAATCAAGGTATGGGGGAAAATGGTGCCATCGATGTGTACATATACTACAGGGATCCCAGGATCTAAATACTTCGAGCAAATTACCCGCCCCAACATTAAGGCGGACTGATGTCCAATGACATTAATGGTAGGGGTGTCTCTTTTCTGCCTCCCTAGATGTTTGAAATACTTCTCTTTAATCATCTTGTTGTAAATGGGGACATCTTTGATAGCTTGGAGAAGTGGGATTTTAACACACATATTTTTCAACTCACCGAGAAGTTCAGTTTCTTCTGGGGCGTGTTGGACTAGATGGGTTAACCTTTTAGGAAAAGGGGGTGGATTCATTATAGGCACACTTTCCTCTCTTTCCTCCTCACTCTCCCTAGGTGGATATGGAGGTTGGTTATCTGGGATCACTCTCCCATGTCTAAGGTTAATTTCAAGAATTTCTACAACATAGGCAGGGTAGGATGCTTCTCCACTATAAACCTGTTGTGCATGTCTATTGTTCGGGTTCATGTTTGGTTGGGCAGGCATTTGAGGTTGTTTAGGTGGAGCAAGGTGTAGGAGTTGTGTTTGATATGGAGGTGAAGGAAATAAAGTTGGAGCTTGGTTGTATGGAGGCCTCCACCCCTAGGGTGGTGCATTCCACTGAGGTTGTGGAGGAGTATATGGATCAAATGGTTGGTTGGTCGATTGGGAATGGTATTGAGTTGCAAAAGACCAGGGAGAAGGTGTAGACCAGGAAGGATGAGCTAGGGGGCACCTAGAGGGGAATCGATGTGTTTTGATTAGGGTTCTAATATGAATAGGATGACCCTTACATGCCCTGCTGGTATGGTCTAGGTCCATGAGGCCTCCTTTGATTAATGTAGTAGAGTTGTTCAATCACCCCTTCAGTTCCCTGATACACAAATTTTAATCCAAACAGAGAAGGGAACTTGTCCGTAGAGTGGTTTTCCTCACAAGCTGAGTATATTTCTATAAGTTTCAATGGACATTCATTCCTAGGGTGCCTCCTTGTGCATCTAGGGCAGAAGATGGCTAATGATCTCTCTGCTTCCTCCTGCTTTCATTTGATTTGCATAGTGTCTATTTGCAGAGCAAGGGTTTGCATCATTTCACTCTTAAAGTCTTCCAACATGTTCCTGATTTCACTTTTTATGGATGTGTTGGAAGAGGATGAACTGGCCCCTGCTTGGCTAGCCCTACCCTTCTTTCTAGCTGACCTAGAATGATTCTTGAAAAATGTCTTGATATCATCATAGGGTAACTGGTAGATGTCCCCTCCTGATAGAAGGTTGAGGGTTTCTAGAAGGTCTTCCCTGATCCCCCTGGGAAGGACTAACTTAAGTGACTCAGGATCAAGTGTGCACCTAGTCCTTTTATAGCTGAGTTGGAATCTTTCCTCATAATCTTCTAAGGACTCATCGTGTCCCAAGATCATTCTAAAATTTTCCTCTTTGGTATCTTTGGACCTGGAGTAGTCCCTATACTTGTTTTTGAAAGCTTGTTGCGTCTAAGCCCAAGTGGTGATACTATCCCTAGGTAAACCCATGAACTAGCGCAGGGTTGCATTCTTCAGAGTGGATGGGAATAATTTCAACTTCTGATCATGAAAGGTGTAATCATAAGTTCTCATATGATAGCAAATTCAAACAAAAAAGTATCTGGATCTTCTAAGGTCAGGCCATGGAAGTGAGGAAGAAAAGAGGGGCTTATGTTTCTCATCTTGGCATCCCCATTAGTTTCCCTAACTCCCCTTTCATTTCTATTTTCAGCCATTATGTCAGTTGGAATGGTTTCTTCTTCTTCCACTATAGGGTCTTCAAAAATCTCCGGTTGTTCACCTAAGGGGTCCTCTAACTCACAGCCACCGAAGAAGAGGGAAGGTTGGTTGTTTGAAGTGGTGGGGGTATTTGGTAGAAATTTTCCTAAGTTATCCCTATTCCTATGAGGCATGAAAGGAGTGTTTTTTCTTTTTGAGTTTTAAACTACTTGCAGAATTGAAAGAAAACAAAATTGAATTGCAATTATTTACTAACTGGAACTAAATAAAGAATGAAAGAGATAATAAAAAGGAAGAAATAAATTTGAAATCACATCTACTCAGACACCTCCTTGGTAATGGTGCCAAAAAGTGATGAGCACCAATTTTGCAACAAGGATGTTACAACTCCTAGAGCTACCGACTTTACTTCATCAACCCGGGGTTCATACAAACTTGGAGGTGATATTGATGTATACACAAATAGATGTAATTTATACTCTTTGTTACTGCTGAGCTGGGGCGATAGACAGCTAGGGTTTCTCAAAACCAGCCTTCTATTGACTAGAAGAAGTCTGATTACCAATTTGGAGAAGGGAAAATTACCCTAATTGGAAGAAAAGAAATGATGTCTATTGCATGAAGGAAAGACAGAAAGAAATGATTGCAAAACAACATGAAATCCTTGATGTACTTGCTAACCTACTTTGCTTTCAGAATACCCTATTTTAACACATGTGAGGTTTTAACTAGTTTAAGCATGAAATCTGATCTAAAGAGTGATAACTTTTGTGTGCAAGAACAAATGTAAAATAACTCTTTTTATTTTTATCTTTTTGATTGAAAAATGTAAATGCTAATCTTGCTTGGTTCTTTGGCAGGGGAGACAGGTGTGAAGGAAAAGGATTATAACGGTTTAGATGACTTTGTTTCTGGGAAAACTAGTGTCTATTCAGATCTGCTAGTCCCACTAAGACGGGTAGCTATCTTAGAAACAAAAAATTCAAAGTGACTTGTGTTTTCCTTTATGGTAGATAGATGAGAGAGAAGCAGAGAGCACCAACCTTAATCTTTCACTTGGCTCCTTGCTTTTTTCCTCTCTCCCTTGATAGAGCTTTGCCACTCCTTTCTCGCTTGTCTCGCTTCAAAGAATACCTGTAGAGGCAAAGAAACAAAATACCATCAAAGCATAGAGATCTATAACCATAAACAAAGTAGAATCAGATGTACATTAACCATACAAATGCATACACAAATACAAGATTCATAAATATACAAGTATATGGAGGAAAACTCAAATAACTTTATTGATAAAAGTAGTAGAAGAGAGGATTACAACCCAGCTGTCTGATCCAGCGCCATCCTCCCAGCATGAAATCCCTCTTCACCTCATGAAAAGCTAGATCACCCAACAATACAATGCTTCACAGAGAAACCAATAGCACTTCCTTACATAATACAAAATTCCAGCGTCTGGATCTCTAGGATGAGTGTTCCATATATAGTATTTGCAGGGGGGTGAGTCAGCTTCTGGGATTTTGATTAGTGTCATTTCACTGATAGTTCTTAGTTCCACTTGGAGATTTCATGATCTCTTACTCATCCCTAGATGAATTCAGAGAGGCAAGTGTCATATGAGAAGTTTCTAGAAGATTCTCTGAGTTTCCACCTAGCCAACTGCCTCTGCCATTTGTCTGCTCTCGCTCATCGCACCCTACAGAAGGGCTTTTCAGTATGCATCACACCCTTTGTGTGTAACAGGTGACATGCATCGCACCCTCAGCATGGAGCAGTCTGTATGGTCCAGTTTTGACCAGTTCTAAGTAGTTGTTCAGGGAGAACTTCTGGGAAATGATGTAATCAGTTGTCCTTGATACTTTAGGGTTTGAAACAACACTTTTAGGGGTTTGAGAGCCCTTGGTTTATTGACAT